>VZZY01008090.1:172170-217204 GCA_013400335.1 Eurystomus gularis
AAAAAAAAAAAAAAAGCCGTAGTCACGAGGGTTTCCCCACACGTGGAAGTTCTCGCTTGGTGTGCCCTGAATATTTTGGGGAGGCTTCTGCTGGCGAAGATGCTGTAAATGAGGCTGCGTGCGTGTGTGTGCTGGGGGAAGAGGGGGTGGTTGGAATTAATAGGATAAACAAAGCAGGAACTCGGAGATGGGGAAATCAGATGGCTGGGAAATGCTTTGATAATGGTGGGAATGTGCTTTGGGATTGAACCAAAGCAGGTTTTTCTTTGGTAAAGCAGGGGATTAATATGCAGGGCTGGGAGGTGGGATAACACCTTCCAGCGTGGGATGCAGAAGCTGTAGGTGTTGCTTAGGTCAGCTCTCCTGCGTCCGTGTGAGGGGCAGAGGAGGCTCCACTACGGACAGGGCAGATAAAACTGTGGCAGGTAAAGATCCAGGTTTTCCCTGCCCCAGGCAGATGCTGGAGACGGGATTGTTCCTAAGCAGCAACAAGTTTTTGACACGCATGTGCATAAATGGCAGCTCATTTACAGGGAGGAAAACCAGAGAGTCCCCACTGTCCGCTGTGTACCCGTCCACCCAAAACTGACTGCGCCTTCCTAACCAAAAAATCAGTAATTTCCAAGTCAGAAAGTGCCCTGTCCAGCTTGCGTGTGGTTTGCAGTCTCATTGACTCAGTGTTTTGTTATATGATTTCCTTTGGCCCACTGCTCTGAGGTCTCGATGTGGCCTCTCGCCTCTGAAAGTCCCTGAAAAACGCACAATCCATCCTGTGACCAGGCAGAGGTGATTTAGAGCTCTGCTGGGAAACGTTTCCCGTATACTGGAGCGTAAGTGAGATTTATGAAATGCTGGCGTGTATCTTGACTGTGGCCCAGCCTAAATGCTACACTGATGCACAGCGTGGTCCTTACTTGCAAGGCTGTCTTTGATTCTGGCTCAGTCCCCACTCCTCTGGCCAGGGCGCAGACTGATACTTTCCATGTGGTAATTTTTTCTGTAAACACTTATTTTACTGCAGCAGTATTACTTAAGTGAGAAGTGCTGGCTGGGAATTCAGGGCTGGCTAATATTCCTGGGTTTCACTTTGTGCCTTTAGGTCTTCTCTGTAGTAATGACTCCCCTGGAAATTCCCCACGTCTCACTTATTACTCCTTTATTAGTTATTATGGTACCGTAACAGGATAAAAAGGAGTTGGTATTTCATTTTCATTCCCTCTAATAGCCATGGCGAAGACCAAGTCGTGTGCTGATTATTGACATCAGAGTTAAGTGATATGCACGCATCATTAGGTTTCAATTGGAAAGAATAACAGCACAGTATGAGCCGTCACACTTCCCAACTACATGGCATTTAAAGGAAAACCAAAGTCGCTTTTCTCAGCCCTGCGAGCTCAAAAGATCAGAGGCTAGCAATAATCCTTGTTTAGACACAGGTATAAGGCGCTGCTCGAGGCGAATTGCCAGAATTAACTGATCGTGTAACACCCTGGAGAGGCCGGCAGCAGCTGTGGGGCTCGTCCAAGGTTACGCCGTGATTCAGGAGATCCAGGAACAGGCTTGGAGGATGGGAAATTGTGCTGCTCCCGCTCCTGGGGTGAACAGGTCTGGCTCCCAGGGCCCTTCTGCTGGGAGGGAGAGAGCTCGGCTGTGGCACTGAGACGCGGGAGCCCAAAGGATGCGAGCGCGAGGCAGGCGGCAGCACTGCTGTCACGGGCGGGAAGGAATGGGGAAGAGTTGCAGCGAATGTTTCATTTTAGACCATTCTCATTCTTTTACCCAAGCGCATTTTGCAAATATCGAAGGCTCAGTATCGTTTCTTCTGGGTGAAACTTCTGCGAGGAGCACAAGGGATGTGCTTTCCTTTGAGAGGCCGGCTCTGTCCCCTCCTGCGCGCTCAGAACCTTCTCACGTGAGGAGAGCGCAGCTGAAAATCAATGGGGCCGCGCTGAGATTTAATTACTATAGCATAGGCAGGGGTGGAGAACAAGGCCCTTAATATTTAATAGAGCCTCTGCTCCCAACGGGATCCCCGGGGCTCGAGGGCCAAATGTGAACCCATTCTAAGCAGGTGCAATTCTATTGACATATGCAGGCGCGCACCTGTTTATACTCTGGCTATATTTGGCTCCCGAAATCTAAATGGCAAATGGTGCTTTTGACATGCGCGGGAGAAGGGGGAAGTGTTTTCCCGACTTGGGATGATAGAGGATACACTGAAACAACAGAAGGCAAACGTGACACCTCGGCAGTCCCCGTTGGCGGTGGCAATGCGCTTGCTAACACTTGAGCTGAGTTGAGTCCGTGGAGAGAGATCTGAGATTACTGCCAGAATAATAACCAGGCTTATAAAGGATCTTTCACTGGAGGATGCATATTGCTGTATCACCTATAATAGCAATACGCTCTTTTTATAGTCCTTATCTAGCAACGTGCGGCCAAGGATGTCAAAGTGCCGACTGCGAGTGAGTAAGCATTTTATTAGGTGGAAACGCAAGGCTCATAACTGTGCTCCGAGCGTGGGAGCGGGTGAGAGACCCCTTCGTGAGGAAGGGTCTCGGGTAATATTTGCCAAGCGCAGCTCAGCCTGACCCCTTGTTTCAGCCGTGGCTTTCTCCAGCCTGCTCGGACCTCCGGGGAGAAGTTTGCAGAGAAAAGGGGAGGAAATTACTGAAGGTGCTTTTGCTTTAGGGATGACGGAGGGGGAGGCTGCTCAAGCCTTGCACTTATCAGGGGGGATTTGTGTCATCTCACCACCCTTGTATTGTCCTTTTGTTCTTAGCAAGCTGGCCATGAAGAAAGCTTCCAGCTTGATTGGAATGGGAAGGTTTCTGCTTCCCAGTTCCTTGTGCTCGGTGCAAAGACAAAATCACTGACTTTTGAGAGGAAGAGAGAGACATCATATCTCATAGTTAGGAGAAATGCTGGAAAACCCACACAAAGCCTGAGAAACTGAGCAACAGACAGCTTCGGTACATGCAGTCCAGGAGGGTGGGTGGGGGATATTTCTTTTCTTGCCCTCCTCGCACACCACTGCTCTCGCCTCGGGGCCAGACTAGCAGGTGCTGCCAGTGTCCTGCTCTTGGGCACACACGTACCCTTTGTGAGCAGGAGAAGGAAGAGCCCAACGCTTCAGTCCCTGGAGGACTCTGTTATTTCTCCTTTGTGAGAAAGGGAGATGGCAAAGAGAGTCTGCTCTGGGAGGGGAGGCTTCCCCCGGCTCCCAGCCTCGCACCCTCCCGCACAGGACCTCGGATGCATTTTCTGCAGCTCAGAGGGTTTTGCGGGGCCCTGGGTGAGTTTTGCCCTCCCTGATTAGATAACCAAAGGAGCAGTGCCTGTACTCTCTGGAGAGAAGATGCTGCCTCTTTTCTGCCAGAAGGACAGCTGGAGGGAGGGTGGGATTTTCAGCATGCAAGCACTTAGCCAGATCAAGGAAATAGGATGCAAAGCATTTTAGGCTAAGAAAGGTTGTTGTGCAGGGAAACATGAGGCTGCTGTTCTGGTAGGGAGATAACGCTTCGCAAAACGCTCCTGCGTGCCAAACTGCAAGTCTTAACTGTGGCAGGTCAGTGCCTCTTTAAGGAAAACAAGCATGACAAGTCAGAAAAAAAAACCCCATCACTGTCTTTGCTGCAAAACTTTGATCATTTAAATATTATTGATGCACATTAAGCCTAGCAGAGATGGGCTGAGTGATGGGAAGAAGTACTTCACCTTGACACAGGGAAAACACGTTGCTTGCAGTTGCCTTGTCTTTTGCCTTGTCTTTTGTTTCATATATCAAATCAGAGCTTAGCCAAGTGAATCAGCTCAGGAAGCATTTAAGATTTATTTGATTTTGGGGAAGGTAGAGCTTTCCTTATCTTTACCAGCTGTGGGGGAGTAAGTATGGATAAAAACAGGACGAGCGTTTAAAGGAGGGATCTATAATTTAAAAAACCCCTGAGAAGGGGAACTTTCTTTTTAACTAACTATTAAAATGGAAGTGTTTGAGAGTATGCAAGTTTGGCTCTGGGGATGTCCGTATCCTTGACAGAGCCCTGCAAATTCCTCTAATCCCTGCCTCGGAGCATGTCTGTGCTTTCAAAACCACTCCTGCCACCTCAACCCATGGCTGATGCCCGTGGGAAGCCCCAGTGCTGCCCTCCTCTCAGGGTGATGGGCAGAGGAGCTCCCTTCCCAGTGCAAGGCTGTGGTTCCTCAGCAGCCCCGACCCTCACGCTGGGAGGAGACACCTTCCACAAGTGCTTTTCAACCTGAGGAGGGAACGTGTCACTTCTAATGGAGCTGACAGCAGCAGGGAGGGTTTTTAGGTTAGTGGTTGAAGAACACGCTTGTAATGAGCGAAATAATAGAATAAATGCTGACAATTCGGTGTGGAAAAAGCATAATCAGCTAGCTGTGGAAGGTTGACTTGTTCTTTTTTCCTCTCTTTCCTTAACACCGGGATAAACACGTTTATTCTCTTCCGAGCAGGTGACGTGTTGAGCAGCACAAAACCAGCAGACACATGCACGCGCTCCCCTCCCAGGCACACATGTGCCGATTGCCAAATATCTGACCCAGTTATGCTGATATGCTATTTGCATCACTGCAACTTAATAAATACAGATATAATCAATCTCAACAGTTTTTCTTGAGTCGTGTGCTGGTTGAATACTTACGTCAGTAGTTTCACTGGCTCTAGGCAGGTCACAGCAGCTGTGCCTACGCTGGGGAGAAAGGTGGCAGTCCCTGGGTAGATACAAATGAGGCCACGCCAAGTAGCACTAAGAGCTGATTGTGCAGGAATAACCAGGAGTCTAACTGGCTTTTCAGATCCCAAACACAGCTGATAAATTGTGGATGTAGAGTGGAGCTGACATATTCCAGTGAGGTGGCTTTCCCTACCCAACCACCATCGCAGCTTCATGCAGATGGCAACTCAGTGAATTTCTTGTCATCAAGCCCCCAGTTTCAGTCTGACAATGGGAACAGCATCATCTGTGTCATGTATGTTGGAAGGAATGAATAGAGAGCTGAGCTCACTAATCTATTTGCATACTGAAGATATGGAAAAAACCTCTCTTCTTGCTTACTCTGCTGCCTACTCAAATATCTGTGAAACAAGGAGGAGAATATGGGCCTTCTTTGTACTTCAGATCTCAGTGCCCTTCAAGAATGGAGCGATTGCTCAATCCAGCCTTCTGGGATGAGTGTGAGAGTCAGAACTAGCTACGGGGACAAAAGCTCTCCGTATCTGCTGGCTGGTAGGCAAAAGGCAGCTCCTGGATTAAGAACACTCATCAGGAGGGATACTTTGACTTTATAGCATCAGGACACCTTCTCCACTCCACATCCGAATCAGCACTTGCGTATCTAAGGCACGAAGGTTTGACCTGCCAACTGTTAAATAAATTACAGTATACTCCCTCCAAACTATTAGCATGGAACGGCTCCATCCACGGCAGAGACAAGCTAAGGACACAGCGGTGCCCAAGAACAACGAGCTATAGGCGCTTTTCCTTTTGGGTAGAGTTGAAGGAGTTGTTTATCATGGAAAAAGTGAAGTAACAGCACACAGCAGTTCATCCGTAGCCTATAGAAGCACTGGGCTGTGACTCTATATTCGAGCCTGAGCTGGAGCTTGGGCTCTACTCTCCATTCAGCAGCTCTGGGTTATCTTCTTTTTAACTTAAACAGATTTCCTCCAGGTTATAGCTGTCTTGAGCAGTAGAAGCGAGATCCAGATCAGGCTCTAAGGGTGGGAATTTACATGCTTTTTCTCGTGCTTCTGGTATTAATTTCATATGCAGTGGAAAAGTAATATCCTGTCTGTCACTAGAGAGGAAGAGATGTGCGTGCGTGTGTACGCACAGCCACTGCTAACTGTGGGGCTTTTTCACTCAAATTTCGTTTTTGTGAAAATTTCTAAATTAAAAAGAAAATCAGCTGCAGAAACGATGAATGTGAAATACCAATAAGGCAAAAGCATGAGATGTTTTCTCTTGTTTTCGTACCTCATGCTCTTTGTGTGTAAGAGTGTATTGCATGGCAACTGCATTCACGCTTCTCTTTAATAAAAGATCCTAGCAGATGGACCCACTATTAGCGTGTATCCCCCAGATTTGCATATTTCATATTCATGCCAAGATGGCACTAAGCACACACGGGATGAACGAGGCTGATATAAACACAATTGCACCAGATTAATGCAGTGATCAAAGGGTATTGTCCTAGCATCTCCATTAGGGATCCAGTTAATATTAGTTATTAATATTGTTAAACTCCTACTGGAGTCAAATTAAGGTCTTCCAAATACAGTCGGACAGGCTCTTAGGTACTACAAGTTGATGAATATGTTATGAATTCCTGAGAGAGAGGGCTAGGAAACAGCATTTGCATCTGAGCTGTGAAGAATCCAACGCTGGAAATGTGCAGACCTCAAGGTTTGGTCCAGCGTGCTGTGTAATTAGGACTCACTTGAAATTCAGATCTCTTCTAAGGTCTGAGTTTCTCAGAATTGAAGAGCAACCCCATTTAGTCAGAAGACGAGCCTATCTGTAATATCTTATCAAATATTAGGCATTACAAAGCGGTGTTCTGGAGCCCAAAACAGATCTGATCCCATCGTTCTAGTCCATTAATCAAACACTGCACTGCACATACTAGTCGGACCAAACATTAGGAAATATTTATGAATGAGCATTGTTGTGACTGCAAAAATTAAACACAGCAGGTTTTAAATACACAAGATCTCAAAAAGGAAACTTGATTATCTCCTGTACATCTGGTGCCAAATTCAGAGTGAATTTTAAGTGAATCTTAGGTAGCCTGTGCTTGAGTAATTTACACCTTCCTCCAGCTCCCTTCAGCGTGTAAATTATACCTGCTTCCACCTCTATTGAATCTGACCCATTGCACCAAGGATAGTAATGAAATGATGTAGCACCAGATAATGTGGTTTCAGGGAGGCAGGGGACAGTGTGCACCGCGCGATGGTACTCGGGGAGTGCAGAGCTGAAACCCGTCTATGACATCCCTGTACTGTGTCCTGCGTCTGTAGCTCTCTGGGTTTTAAACCAGTGCTTACCCCTGTGGGCACTAAGCAATGGTATTTCCACTGCTGCTGCGTGCTGGGTGGAATCTGGACGTGGTGAAGCCATTCTTGAATGTTGGGAGATTTGTCCCTCACTTCAACGGGGACAGAATTTTGCTCACTAGATCCAACTGCAAGGCATGGCGCTGGCGTAAGGTATACGGTAGCCCCACAGGCTGTGGTTTTGTCAAGAATAAATCATGTCAAAGCAATCTAATTTTGCTGTGACAGGGCAGCGGGTCTCTGAGAGGGGAGAGCTGGAGATGTGACACATCTTGGCTGCGGTAAGGCTTTTGACACAGTTTCATGTGGTGTTCCCAGGAGCAAGGTGGGGGAATATGGTCGAGGAGAGATGCTGTAAGGCACCAAACGGGCTGGGAAAGCATTCTGAAAAGCTATCGGCTGCTTACTGTCGAAGTCGGAGGACGCCTTGAGCAGGGCGCCGTGGGGGTCTGCGCAGGGTCTGGTATTACTCAATATTTTCATTAGTGACTTGGGTAATGGAATATGGAGTAGACTTATTGCGTCTGCTGACAATACCAAGCTGAGAGGGGCTGCAAGAGCTCTCAGAGAACAGGAGGAAGATTCAAACACCTTAACAAACTGGAGAAAGTGGCTGGAAAGAACAGACCGATGTTCAAAAAAGACATGAGCAAAGCAATGGAAATGGCTGTGCAGGCAGCATTTCTAAGGAAAAGGGGTAATATTGTGGCCAAGAAATTAACCCTGGGCCAACTGTGGTACCCTGGTGTGAGAAAAGCAAAGCTGGCACTGTGGTATGTAAAGAGGCTGTGGTCTGGTACCCTGCTCCCATCGGTACAGAGTGTTGGGGAGGAGAAGTTTTGGTCATCAGGCTTCCAGAAAAATGTAGAAAATGTAAAGAATGGTCAGACTTCTAGAAAACAAGCCTACTGAGAAGGAAAGAAGGAAAGAACTGTGGTTGATTACTTCAGGCTGATGAGAATACAGTAATAATTTCCCCAAATGTAAAAGATGCCACAACAGTAAGAAACTGTTGCCCACGGCCATCGGGGTAGAACAGAAGTAGTGGGATTAAATTTCAGCAAATGCAATTTGGGTTAGACATTGGGGAAAATATTCCATCTATAAGAATAGTTGTCACCTGGAATAGACTGGCTGGGGAGCTTGTGGAACCTCCTTAAAAACCTCCAGGGATGAACAGGTTAGAGAAACTCCTGTCAAGACCAATTTAGGCAGGGTTGATCCTACCCTGAGGGAAGGAGATGGACTAGGTGACCTCTCAAGATCCCTCTTCCTCCTCTTCCCTCTGGTTCTATGTGTGTTTTGCATGGCGGTGATACTGTGAGAGCAGAGAGCTTGATTTTGCATCTTGGGTAAATATTTTACATTTAAATTGGGAGGTCTTGTTTATTTGTCGGCCTGTTGTTGTTTCAGTTTGAATCTTACTCATTTAAGTTGAATACTGAATTACAAATTACAGTGATGGGCATACGAGGAATATCAAAGGAGACATACTCAGACCTATTAATCTATCGATCGCATTGATTGGAGTATTTAATTTAGAATAGCATATTCCTATTTTTAAATACGTTTTAAAAGACTCTTTAAAAAACAACATTCTTTTATCGCAGAGCAGGAATTCTGCTGCTCTCTGATAGGTGTGTATCCTTAAGCAGGCACACAGAAAAAATTGATGTTGGCATATACAAAAGACACAGGATGGAACCTTGCACTACCACAATAAGAGGAAACCATCAGGTTGTTTTTTTTTTTAAATGAAGTCAGGCAGCGGTCTGGCTGCCAATTAATGAACACATTACTGTTAAGTGATAGCTTTAAAAAAAGTTCCTGAGTTCTCATAATGGTTCTTGCTCCCCTCCCCTCCAAGCATTACACTGGCTGCTCATTTACTGGAAGCTGAGCCCCTCCGGCTGTGGGATGCAGGAGCTCAGGGCCTGGCAATGAATAAGGATCCTGTACTGGAAGTGTAAAGGGGGGGATCTACGATAGCAGAATGTAATTCCACAAATTAATTTGTTCCAGACCCAAGGGTTAGCACTAATTTTGCACTAAGTACCAAGAGAGCTTTAATGCCCGCAAATAGCAAACACTTCAATTTTTACTTCATCCCCCTCGGAAGCCAAAACTGCCAGGTTTACAGTGCCCTCTAGTATCGCAGCTCAGCATCAGCTTCCCTCTGCCACCGCCTCAACTGCCACAGCGCGCAAGTATTGCTCACTACAGCAGATTTTTCCTCCGGTACTTTTGCAGTGTGAGAGCAGGAGCCGGGGCTGGCTGGAGCTGCGCTGGGAGCATCGCCTGCCTCTGCTGCCAGGCAGGCAAAGTCATGACTCTGATCCTTCTGCACCGCTGTCTGAGCATCAAAATGCACGTGGAGATCAAAATGCACGCTCTGCTTAGAGGGTTGCACTGACCAGGCTGCTTGGAAGAATGATGTTCAATAGTTTGTGGCAAATTGGCAAAGTGGTGTTAATAATAATTCGCCTTAAAATGGTACTTTGCAGTTGTTGCTGTGTAACCACTGACAAGATGCACCCTGGTGAAGGAGAGGGAAGGACAAAGGAGAAAAAACCTGAGTCATACGAAACCCATTAGACATTACCCAGGACCACATCCTAGCAAGCTGAGGTCACTTAGCGCAAGGACTTCTCAGAGCTGTGACCTTCAGCCTCGCATGGATTTCTCCATGGAGCAGATGCGGGAAAATTCCTTGGTGGAATAGGACGTGGCACCGGCTGTGAGAGTGGGCGTATTTATACAGCACCTCTAAAGATTTCCAGCTGCTGAAGTAGCCTTTGGGGGCTGCCTGCGTACGACCGAGCTGATGTTGTGCAGCGTTATTGCTGCTCTGAACAGCGCTGTGGGGAAGGCACCGTTCCCATGGAGCCGTGGAGGCAGAAGGAATCTTCAACTCCTGCTTGCTTCCAAAACACAGCGGTGCCGTACCTGGGAGTTCTTCCCAGAAAACCCTTTTCACAAGAGTTGAACAGACAATGCTTTGTAAAATAGCTGCCTCGATCGCTGTTACTCTAAGAAATCCCGTTCCTGGCAGTGAGTGAGTTGGTTCAGATGATGCCCATGTCACCCAGAGATTCCTATTATGGGGAGAACTACTTAACTAGTGAACTCTAGCAGGCACAACCAAGTTGTTGGTGCGTGGAAATGACTGAGTTACATTAACTAAGCAAACTTAGAAAATGAATTGTCAACATCCTTTTTCAGATTTTTCACATTGTTTTACATGGACACCGATGAGACAAAAATTGGCATGAAGACAGAGATCTTCTAGCACCCAGCACGACTGGCATCTGCACTTTCCTGTGAAATACCTAATCACGGGAGAAAGCTTCCTGTCGACTTAGGCATCGACCTCTAGTTGCTTCGGTTCCTGGGTTATAAGCTACTGAAGACACCTGAGCCACCCTTTCCTGACTGCACAGCAGGGATCAACATCTGGTTAATAGCAACCAGTGTTATTTTTTGAGAGGATAAATAATTTGTCCTGCTTTTAAACCACACGTGAGGCTGTCACACATCTTAAAAATGAAAATATTATATGGAATAGTAATCGGTGTGTCTAAAGGACAGGGAGAAGTTAGGAAAAGTGTTTGTAGAATGAAACAGTAGTAACAATTAGGAGATGTAAGCAGTAAGGAGGAATCATAAGATGAAGCCATTGGTATGTAGGTAAGGGCTGAACTGAATCTTATTATTCTTACTGACTTACAGAGATCAGCCATTTGAGATGGTTTTCTCTCTTTGGTATTGTAGGTCTGTATGGTACATACAAATGTTTTCATTTTCCTTAGTGTCGCTGCTGAGCAGCGGGACAAAGAACAAAGGATGTATGGGGACGGCCTGCACCCCAAACAAGAATCATCCCTTCACACCCCCCCCCAAACTCATAGCACACTAACAATTTCTGAAGCACAGTATCTAGCCAGGTTCCTTTTAATCAAAATATTTTCATGCCCTCTCACGTACTGTGCATTCAATGTAAATGCTGAACTTTCATTATTGCCAGTGTGATTTCCGCACATGGAGCCGTGAGAGTCTGCAATAAGAGGCCGAGAGCCCTCCTGCTTTAAATTCCAACTCCCGCAACTAGTGTGCTAGAAATGAAGAGCTATCTCATTGTATATGCAATATGTAAGTAGTCTGACAAAGATGTCTCTCCACAGCTTAAGTGTCAGCTCTGAATAGATGGATTGGGGGTCTTGGAAGACACACTACACATCTCCGCATCATTGTTCGTAAAAACTTTAGTAAGTATCTTAATTTCCTTGCACAGCAATACAAGCAACTGCCTCGGCTTCTCAAGGGCACTATACCTTCAATAATGAATATATTTAAACAAAAAGGGGGGAAAAAACCCTTTGCTGAATATAATAGGATGCCACTTTATACTTTCATATTTCATGAGACGTGAAGGTTCATCATTTATTGAAAATAAGATGTAGACCATCAGTAACATCCTGTCTAGATTTCATTTTCAGAGTAAAATGCCTTTCCAATAAAATTACAAGAAACTGCTCTTCTCAGAGGAAACCCTTGTGTTCAAGCTGTGTTGCAGCATCCTCGAGACTATCCTGTGCTCTCGCTTACAGCTTGTTTTGCCAGCTGAGAAACTTCCTTTGAAAACACATTTTCTCCTTTATATTTAAAAATTATATACTTCATATGGGCCAATTTCCATAAGGCTTCAGGACTTCAGATTTACTGTTATTCCTCACTGGCCAACAAGCAAATTAATCTGATTGGAGCTCAACCCTCAAGAGAGAATTTTGAGGGAAGCAGAGTCCAGCGAAGGCATACGTGACGTCAGCTAAGGATTGGACACCCCCTCGGTGGTATATTCTCCCTCTTTCAGGACCTGAGCTCCCTGCACGTGAGCAACATCTCCAGATGTCCCAGGACATCTTCACTGCAGTAGGACCAAGGTGTGTGCTGCCAGGAGCTCGTAGCCTCCAGTAACGGGCACTGCTGAACAAACCCCGCAGGGAGTATCAGAGAGCCGGTGTGAATGAGGCAACTGAAAGTCAAACCCCGGGCACAAGCACCAAAGGAAGAGGGCTGAAAGTGGCACCTACTCCCCACCCCATGGCAACCAACTGATGCCAAACACTGCTGAGGACTGGGGACTTTGAATGAGGAGGAGACATTGCAAATAGCATTTTCTAGCAATAGAAAAACTAGGAAAGCTATCATCCATTTCTGAGGCAGTTCTCTTGCCTGCAGTACTTCTCTGACATCCGAGCTAAATCGTGCAGTGGATGCATTCCCAGAGGATGGGGATGAGACCATCAGATCGATGGGCTGCACCCGCATCACCTTGCAATGTGATACGTGCTGCTCTCACAAACTTAGCAGGACTGCTGGGTCAGTGGCTTGAGGAGGGATCTCAGCGGAACCCTTCTGTGCTGCAAAACATTGTTTGGGTGGCTCAGAAGCTCTGTTTCCTTCGAATCAATATTGGATTGATGCAGTGGTATTAGATTGGAGGCACCACGCTCTGGGAGATGCTAGCTGTAAGATGAGATATGGAACTGAAGGGTACTTGTGATACCTACTTGTAATATTTTAACAATTCAGCAACAACTTTGTAAGGCAGGTTATTAGCTGGGCTGCGTGAAGCAATTCTAGCCAGAGTAGCTGCGTTCCCTCACTATGATCCTTGCCCCTGCATTTTTATTTCTGTATAATATTCCTGACTTGAGTTCTTGCACGGTGTTGCTATGCATTATTAAACTCCCACTATTTTCCACTCCAGAAATGGCTGCATTTAGATTTAGGTGAACTTCTGGTGGAGAGGTTAATCTGCAAAAATGCTATATAAGTGCAAACTATTAATTACTACTTCTGTATTTTTAAGCTGAGAACCCACGGCTGCAGGGATAAAGTTGGTGCATTAGCTCACTAAGTCACTACATACTCAAACTCTCCCTATGGAAGAGCACCTTGCTCTCCCTCTTTTATCTTTTTCTTCTCCTCTATTTTTTTTTTTTTTTTTCCCCAGAAAAAAACAATGACCGGATTGTTTATCATTTTTCTCATTGTGGATGATCTCCTAAACACTGAAAGATGGCTGGAGGGGTTTGTTCAGACGATTAGCACCTCTCCTCAGAGCTGGTCCCCAACTGTATTCACATTTATGAATCCACATAAAGAGCCCTGAAGAGTAATATATAACCTGATGATGCAATAAGCCAGGAGACAAAAAATAGCCCATTAAGAGGACAAAGCTAATCAATACTAATAGCAAAGACTAAGATTTAAAAAGCCTCTCAATGAAGTCAGGCACAATCTTACCAGTCAGTCAATGAAAAATGAAGTGTGCTTGGGGCGGGGAGGGGCTGGGGGGCAAGTCAGAGAGAGAGAGGAGACACTTTTTAAGGAGAGACTTGGATGGGTTAGCTCCTCTGGATGGTGCAGTATGTCCTGGCTGCAGCTGGCTGAGGTGGAAGGAGCAGCAGTGCTTGAAGAGGTAGAATGCTGACAGCACACAGGAGAGCTCAGTTTGGTTAGTTCCTCCTGCCTCTCCTTTTCCTTAACTCTTCCAGGTGCAGTTAGGATCTGAACAGCAGGATGTCACACCCGTTGTCAATGGATCTGTGCTCAGCCTTCCTCTCTTATTCCCAGATCTGCTCACCTTTCAAGACAGAAGGTGTTGTGGTTTCATTCCCTACCTGGTAAGAACTATTTCACCCAGGAAACTGGCAGCCTAAAGTGGTTCCTTCTCATTGCCCATCTCCACAAGGACAATTATGGATTCAGCATTTCCTGGTCATGGAAAAGACACTTCAATGGTCTTCTGTTATTTTGACTTGTTTTGTTTTGGCTTCCAAAATTCTTTGACAACTTTCCTAGCCCCTTCTTGCTCTAGATAAGGCTCTTTGGTACATTTCCAGAACAAGTTCCCTTTCCTGTCATTGGAAGTTCACCCGGTGTTCCCAAGATGCAAATATTGCAGACTTTCCTTCATCCCAGTCATGTCAATCCTCTACTCAGGCCTGCCACAGTGCCCCATCCATCCTGCATCTCCCACCCTCTCCCCACCTCCAGTTTAGATTGTATAGATTTTTCTTCTGTGTAGTGTCTCTGAAATGCAGTCTCTGATATCCGTCCACATAGATGAAACTCAGACCTAGACTTAATCTTGTGGTTTGTGTTCCCGTGCATTGATAACACCAAGACCCTTTCTCTTGGCCGTGACTGACACAGGCCTTGTCTTCTTGTGCTTTTACAGAAGCTGCTGGTAGAAGTGTTTTCCTACCTTCCTCTGCACCCTGTCTCTGACTTCCCAGAATATCCCCATGGGGGAATTCCTCTGTGAGTGTTTGAGAAACCACCTCACGCTCTTTCAAATGCCTCCTACTCACTCATTTTCTATCCTGCTCCTGCCCACCATGCCTTGTCTCCTCTCTGCTGTGTATTGCACTCCCTCTCTCCCATACTCCTGCTGGAGATAATTCGCCCCCAGCACCACCCTCTGCCTCTCACCTCAGCCCTTCTAGACACATGCGGGCCCTGTGACCCAGAGCACCCCTTGCAGTCCAAGCAAGCTGGTGGCCAGAAGGGCGAGCAGTATCCTGGGCATCCAAACACAGCCACCACTTCACCAGCCCAACTGCACCTAGAGGAGAAGGTGTCTGCAAGTCCTTAACTCTCTGAAAGGACCGAGCATCTCTTTGCCATGTTTGTGCAGTGCACGGCAGAGCAAGGCCCAGGTCTAAAGGCATCAGCACTACAGAATTAGTATCAATAAGGTAAAATTGCAACCAAAGCTTCCCACTCTGTGCGTCAGCACCGGTGCCTGGCTGTGAGCTGCCTGCAAAGAGGAAGGTTGCTCAGCTGCTGTAGTTCTGCCAGTCCTTGGCCCCTCTACTAAAACTGCTACAAAGGCAGAAAATCACTTGTGCCGGGACTGGAGGAAGCAGCAGTGCTGTGGAGCTGTGCTGGGATCCGTAGGGCGGTTAATATTCAGCAGGCATATTGCTAAGAAGACAGTGCATGCTAAGAAAAAAAAAAAAAAAAAAGCAACAAACTGCACATAAGTCTTTCTGGCAGAGATATTAGCAGTGACAGTGTTGTTTGTACAACAGACAACTAGTATCCCGTAAGACCAGAACCATGCCACATCTCGCCGAGGTCATCATGGAGCAGCTGTGAAAACAGTTCTGAGTAGCATGGGCCACACGCAAGCCCATCAATGAGAGACTAAATGCTTTTTACTGCTTTCCTAGTCCTCCAGAGATGATTATAGTTTGGTACAAAATATTCCGGTCAAGCTGCCATGGCAGCTTTGGTCAGGGGTCCAAAATAAATGGTGCTAAACAGTACCCAAGCCTGCACGTACACATACAGATACATTTATTGCAAGAAATCTCATTTAATTCATTAAAATAAAACAACAACCCAGAATTCCAGGAACTCTTTGAAAAGGCCCTCAACTGGAGATAAAGGCTGTCTCTCCTCATAAATGCAATGTAGCACTAAAAGGAATTTTCAATGTATAGAGAGGCTCTGTAGTCCAAAATGTGTTATCAGGCAGAAAATCCAAATCCCTGTAAAGGGCCACCTCTTGCTGTAATGCAGGTCTTTTCTATAATAGAGACGGCTCTGATATAGGACTATTGCTGCACTGCAAGCTGTAATAAATATTAATGTGTCAAACTCTACGGCACCTCTATTTCAGGATGGAGGCAAAAGACAGTCTGACAGCGGAGGAGTCGCAGCCCTGCCAGGGAGCTGGTGCATGCCCAGGGCTTTGGGTAAGGAATTTTTATCTTTGCAGTGATTGCATCTTGCATTTCTCTAAAGAATCACCAAACCCTCTATTTTACTCGATAAGAAAGGCATGAAATCTGTCTGTGCTTGGGGCTACGCCTTGGGAGAGTGATATTTGCACTTCATACTGTGTTCATTGAAAACCTGCCCTCATGCTAGTCCAGCATTTTGTAACGCAACCCCCCAAGGTCATTCCCTACCCCCTGACAAGTTGTATGTTAAAAGCCCAACATATACCACCTTGCACAGAGATTCTGGTATTTATATTGCATTTGTTTCTCATAGTGCAATTACTCTACAAAGAAAACTAAATATGTATCTAGCTGTGTGTCTGTGTATATATCTTAAAAACTAATCCTTTCATTTTCTCGCCTGCACCATGACACTGTATTAAGTATCTTACCTAAGCACATGTCCATGAGTAGTATTACTAGACCAAACACTTGAATGTATACTTTTCTTTAGACATAATATTATTCTAAACATAGAATATAAATGTAAATAAATCTTATACTAAATATTTATGTTTACTACCCCATGTAACAATAGTTTATCAAATATTTAGTAGCCTACTTACCTGTGCTCTTGTGGGCATAGCTGCCTAACTACTTATGCTACAGAGTGTTTTTGTGGTTGATTAAAACGCATTTGTGTGTGGATCTGCAATGTTCGGTGGGCCTCGTTAAACAGCCACTTACAGAAGCAAGCCGTGAATGCTACTCCTTTAAAATAAACGAGGCTTGTTATAGATTCTGCAAAATCCTTTCTGTGAAGCTCTTATTAGCATCATGCTAGGTACCAGTGGAACAGCAGGTTATTTTTAAAGTGTTGGGATGCCACACACAGTGTTATCCTGCAAAGAAAAAAAAAAAAAGGAAAAGCAGCCTCTGTTTGTAATGAGCCCCGATCATTAGTCTCAGCTCACAACACATTGATGAAAGAACTGTTTTCCTTTCATGGAAATGTGTGTTTCTCTCCAGGAATTATCCTGTTGGGTTAGGAGGCAGGACGGAATCGGAAGAGTATCCCAACGTTTTCTTCAGCAGAAAATGGAGTAATATGGAAAAGAGGATGATGATCCTGCTCTTCCATACCACTGACTGAAGAGGAAAGGGTCTTACATCCCTTTATTCCATCCTTGCTAAACTTACCGCTCCACAGGCAAACACTGTTGCTCCTGTTCCAGCAGAAGCAAGTTGCCTGCAATTAGTCAGCAATGAAACTCGGTTCTTAGGCAACTTCCAGCAGCAGCAATCACAGCGTCTACTCCCTCTCTTCTGTCTTTAAGCAAAGTTTCGTATTCTCATGACACCAAAGACATCTGACTGCATTTGCCAGCAGGAGATGACCAGCCCTATTCTTTCAAAAGTCATCACATAAGACTCGTCACAGAAATGACTGCTTTAGTTCAAATTTCATGGTAAAAAGGTACTTTAAAACCTTGTTCATGAAGCTCATTGATGGCGAAGTTACTCACAGAATTACAGCAGGATTGAGGAAGAAGCACAAGTCTTTGCTTTTTATGGTAGATTCTAAGCAAATAACCTTAAAGTCATTAGGATTATGTGGTTTCATTTAATTAATTTCAAAGAAATTAACTTTTCCAGGTCAAATTGTAACCTGCTGGCAGACTGTTACACTGGAGAAATCAGGCCAACCACTCCAGAACCACGTAGTATCAAGCAGGGCTGAGGGAGGTGAACTTTGTAAGGAAGAAGAGACTGTGATGAACATGAAAAAAAAAGACCTCAAAAGAAAGCCATTAAGTGCTTTTTCATCCTAACTAAGTTCATTGTGAAGGGTGGTTGGGAAAAGGGGTAATATGAGACTTTCTTATTGAAAAAAGTATTGATTGTTAGGAATCAATAGCATTAAAAAGCTGTGTCTTAAGCACCAAGCTTTGAAGGACTCCACAAGCTTTTGCATTCCCTGTCTGTTCTCCTGCCAGAACTTTGATAGCTTTAGCCTGCAAACCAGCAAATGCAGTGATTTGATGGTGTCCAACATATATTAAAAAAATTAAGGTGTCAAGCATGAGTTTTATTACATCTGCAATCAGATGTACTTCCTTCAGTCAGCTCGTTTGCAATTAAGTCCAGCTGTTGTCAGTGGAAAAGACTCTTCCAAGGAAATTGCTGTAAAATTTAATGGGAGGATTTTCCTTGGTGCCTTGTTGTAAATATCGTTTTCCTAATAGGCTTGTAAAGAGCTTTGCTTTTTAATTCAATGAGCAAGAGAAGATCTGTCATTTTTCAGGCATTACAATATGAATAGTTGGGTGATAGAGCTCATAAAACTTACAAAAATATTCTCATTGTATAGCGAAAGAAAGAGCTGTAATAACTTGAAGGAGAGGAAGATTTTGAAGATTGTTTTGGGCTGCGTAGTGTTTTGTTTACATATGAAGGGCTATTATTTAACTGACACATCAGACAGAGTTTGATCAATATGCTTTCTTGGGTTTCTTCTGTCTAGAATCGGGGATGACAGCCAGAGAGGGGCACCAGATTGCAGGCTTCAGAGTATGATCCTTCACTTCAATATTGCAGTGCAACATCCCACAAGGGCCAGAATATTACACCATGAACTCACGATACTGCAGCGCTTAGTTTACTATCCCAGACTCCTGTTCGGGCTTTAAGCAAATGCTGGACATCTGAAACTTTTTAATCTCCTTGCTACTGTGTCCAAAAAGCACCTCTTTCCTTTTTACCGCTTAGGCAAAGCTCACATGTGTTTTCCCTCTCTTCCAGCAATCTTCTCAGCAACATTTTCAATCTGTGTGCTTCTGTCACTCCGGGAGAACAGCGCCTAAAATAAAACAGTGAGATTTGTAATTATTGACATTATTTTAAGATGTAATGCTGAAGCCTTATATATACTAAAATGAAACTATTTTGAGGGGGAATGTTGAGACATGAATGATAGCAAATACTGTTATTGTGGATTTATTTTCACTCAAGGAAAAATCCTCCTCTCCTTCTCTAATGGTGAAATATGACCTGGCTCTTGCAGAGAGAGTAATTTGCTAATTTGTTTAACGTTGTTATCTGTGCAGGGAAGCCTCACAAGAAAAAGAATTCAGAATGGATCAAAAGTGCAGGTTGTTCTGGGGGGATAGAATTAAGCCACTTTTTATTCTTTAAGACAATGATCATATTCTTTCCTTGGCAGCTGTGAACACTAAGGAGAAAACAACTCGTCCTGGTCAAAACCTGCATTATCATTGCTATATTGGTTTGCAACGCAAGAGGTGAAGCTAATTTCCTATCAACAAAAGCCTTCTGCTGAGGCAGTGGAAGTCCTTCTACTAGTACCGCTTATTTGAAGAATGGGAATGAGCTACACAGTAAGAGAAATATCCTTTTGCTAGTATACTCATATAGCTACCTTGGCAAATCCTCGTGGTTAAGAATCCCATCTCCCATGTCTGCAAATAGCAAGAGTCAGCTGGCACAGTTTGGAACAGTTCTCCAAAATACTGTAGCAGAGAAAGTTATAGAGGAAATATCTGCTGAACATGTATGTTCCTGTGTAGGGGCTTCAGAACAGATTGATAAACCTGTTTAAGAGACGGTTATTCAGAAGGGCTTGGATCAGGAAATGACAAGGCAGTTAGAGTGAGCTGCAGAGAACTGTAAAAACTTTAGGTCTCTGCAGGAGAAGAATGTCTTCTGTAGAACTGATGGGAAAATGAACCCCAGAAGCGCATGATAAACAAGGAAGAAGGGCTTAAACATTACAATGTTCATAGTTGCAGTGAACCTACATATATGTGTTTTATTTGTATAGCTTGCTTGTTTTGGTTAAGTCACTGGCTCTAGGATACAGCAGATGGTTCTCATCTCGGGGTAGTTCCTGCAGTTACACTGTTCGGGGCTGTTTGCTGTGGTATGAATTAATCTGCTGGGTCTTCCCAGCAGGAGTGGAAGGAAAAAGCAGGAGGCACAAGGAATAGAACAGGCCTCCTTGTCCAGGCAATGGCCAGCGCTTGCCTTTTCCTTTTCTAACCTACACTGGCAATATCAAAAAAGGGAGCAACCCAAAGTCACAGTAAGGACTGTAGATAAATTGCATCATCACTTGGGTGAGAAAGCTGTGAATAGCACTGAGGTGCCGTGGTCTGTTTGTTCATTGAAGTTCTTTGTAAGCCTCTTTCCCCGCTTATATTTAAAACTTACACCTGATATATATAAACTTTAAAGGTGTCGGAGTCACATTTCAGCTAGTACCTGGTAAGAGAAACAAGCACAGCTGCACCTTTCAGCTCCGTAACAAAGCAACTGCTGAAGGAAGCTGGAGACCTGGTCCTGACTGCTCCCCACGTTAAGTGCATTTATGGTTTGTGAGCTGTGATCCATCAGGGACGTGCATGACAGCTTCTAGAGAAAGCTTTCTTGGTCTCTTAAGGATTCCCGCAAGCATTATTCAGCCATCAAATTCACAGCCTCTATATCAGCACTTACTGATGTATTTGGCTTAAGTGAGGAAGAGCATATATAGAAGTCTGGCTCTGTTTAAAATAGTAGGTGTGTTTGAGACAAGACTCTGGGATCCAATATTGTGCTGTTTGAGATGAAGCAGGTTCTACCCTGCATCTAAATGTTTTGGGTTTTTTTTTTCCTTCAGCTTCACTCTAAACTCAGAAGGTGACCAGAATTAATCCGTGCGTCTTAAGTATAAAAATTGTTCATGGAGCTTTGGAGGCTGGAGTGCTCCAAACCCTCAGAATAATACTTTCCATTCTCTGTGGACTTCAAAAAGCAGAAGGAATCTTTCCATGATGTGACGGGAATCCTCACGAGAATTCAAGAGAGCATCTTCACCACAGGAGGTCACGGGAGGTTTGCTTTAGGGACCTGACTGACAGCCACTCCTTTTCACAAAACATCTGTCCCTCCCAAACCTGAAATTTTCATTTGCATCTAGTGTCTTGAACCCAGTTCTCTGTGACACCTTGCAGGAAATTGGCGTTTATATGCTGTTCCTTCTGTCCGGCAGGAAATGCCTTGCGTCCACAAACAAATTCTCTTTTAGCAGCTTATCTCACCACTTAGAGGGAAACAATTAAACAGCTTCAGAATGAAAACAAGACAACAAGCCCACTCCTTTTGCATTTCTTGCTGCAGTTCAGAAGAAACACTGCCAGGTACCTGCAAGCAGCTTAGCCCCAAACACGATCAATAGCAGAAAAGATAAATCTGCTGCAATTGACTACAGGTTGTACTGTCACTAAGTGACGATGAAAAATGATCGCTACTTGAATATGCTGCATTTTTATCTTAAAATCTTTCAATAGAAGCAGTGTCAATAACAGAGCAGTAAATAATCTCTAGATAGAAGGAAAATCTTTCCTTCTTTCTTTTTTTTTTTTTAAGAGGGAAGATGGATGTCACTTTTTCTGGAGACTGTAAATACTGAAGTATGGAATTAGACCCGCAAATTCCAGGAAGTGATTGTTTGATTAGACAGTCTCTGTCTCATTTTAGGAAAGACTGGCTGGAGTCTGCTTGACAACATAGCTCAATTCCACAGCATGAATGCAGCAGGGTAACTGTAAGTGGAATATGCAGAAATAAAATAAATAAGGATTTTTTTTCTCGCGTTCCTTTGGGGGTAATATATCTCTCCGAATTGGATACAGCTGCCAGAGATGGCCTTTCTTTCCTTTAAAATATCTCTGACCTTTCCCTGAGCTAAGTGGATGCATTTTACCATGTTGGCCCAAGAATAAAGCAAAGTCTTTTTCAGATAATAGCCTTTGGAAAAAATCCAAACTGCTTTGTATATGCTGACCACGCCACACAGGGCTCTGGTTCCTCCCTGGCCCATGGACGCTGTTAGTGGGCACACCAGTGTGGCAGCAGCCCAGCACCTCCAGCACACGCTCCTTTGTGTTGCTTTGTCTCTGCTGGTCTTGGTGGAGCAACACCTGAGTGGGGCAGATGGGACGCTGGTAGCAACGCGGCCCCATCTGTCCTGATGGAATGAAGGTAGCCTTTTATTTGAAGCCAGTTTATTTCCGCATCATATGGTGCCTCTACTATCAGAGTAGAGACACCAAGGAACATGTCAGAATGCCTTTGACAACACCAAATTGATTTTTTTAATATTTATTTTTATTCTTATTTTTTTGCTCATGCAGGACGTTTTCCATAACGATGTCTCTGGGAGTAGAAGTTTCTGGGTAAATCCGGTCTGGTGGCAATTTGAGCAATGTCAATCGTGTCCTGCTAAGCTGTGGAGTGCTGCAGTGACTCTAGGATGCTCTGTGCAGTTTTCAGATGTGTGCCTTCCACAGGGAGCCCGCTCCAGTGGAAATGCTCTTTTGGTTACGGACTCTGTGAACGGAGTTCTGTTTAGCTGCCCTGCAGATTCCAGGGACAGGGTCTTGAAGCAGGCAGCAGGGGTGCAGAAAGTTTTATTGATTTAACCGTCTGTTGTATGTACTCCAAGTTTGGTTCAGATGCTTTCTTGGGTAAAGGTCAAGATGAAGTACTGAATTTCTGAAAAGCTGAAGTCCTGAATGTTCCAGAACTTCGATTTATTCTGCCTGTTTTGTCTGGATTTCTGTTAGAAAGAATAGTTGTCTGTCCTCCTTAAGGGATTGATGAACAATACTGAGTGTGAAACAGCTTGAAAGAAAATACTGATCTCTGCAGTTGCTAGAATTGTTTGACTTGTCTGGAAAACAGGTTTCCATACCCTCATTCAGCCTTAAGCATATTTGACTGTATTTCTAGTTTTGGCCTCTCTCTTTTACAGCTGGAAAAGAAATGAAAGAAGGAAGGCAAGAAAAGCTAAAGAGTAAAGAATTAGGCCTTGTTGTTTTAGGATGGCTGGTGCTTTAAGGGGAGTGTCATGTGTTAAAAATCCTGCTGAGATTGACTGGTTTATGGAGAGATGATTATAAAAGCCAGCAAGTAGCTTAATTAGGATGGAGAGTTATGAGAAGTAGCTTGGCTTTTGTGAGAAGTACTGGAGCAAATGATTCTTGGCAAGTGGCTGGTGGAAAGGGGTAAGCTGAGCTCAGGAGTCAGGCAGGATGGATGGCTGCTTGGCATGCTGTGTTCGTATTTAGAAGGAATGAAGCTGAAGATTGCCAAAATCATGCCTGGATCTGGTTCATGTCAGGCCTTATTGTCCCGAGATTGCACTCTTCTCAAATAATATTTACTAATCAGGAACTTCAGAACCCTTTGAACTTGTCTCAGTGATTGTTACTGTGTCAGATTTTTTAAAGAGCCTGGGGAAAAGCAACCTCTGCTTTTCCAAGCTGCAGGTGAGAGTTTGCTCCTGCAAGAAGAAATACCATACATCGTACCATGAACTCCATCATATTTACTGTCATAACAGCGGACACGCTGCCACCTAAAACTTTCCTGTGCCTGTTCAATGAAGAGCAACAGCCAGTGGATGTTCTCAACCATATACTGAGTAACCATTGTGTTTCAAGCTTCCCCCTGCCTGCTGCAAAATCCTACCTCTGCAGGAAACTGGTAAGGAGTAGAATTCAAACATTATATATGCAACAAATTCTGCTGACTGCTGCTAGGCAGTGAGGCTGGAATGATTGTGCCAAATCCTGGTCTTTCAGGATAATGGAAGTGGAATTTTCCCCAAAGCAAATGAGTGTCAGCAAGAAAACCCAGGGGACGAGACAGAACCCTTGAAAATACAGCCCAGGCATTAAAAAAGGCAAATATGCTTTAACTAGTTAAATTACAGAATACATTAATATCCCAGAATTCTGTAAAAGCCTGATCCTGCAGTCTTAGGATAGGAAAACAATGAGTTGAACTGACTCTAATACTGCAGAATCATCAATATAGTCAAGAAGCAGCAACTGGGTCATTCTGCCTCAGCCACTTGCATACTGCAGAACTACTTGTCTCTTCTTTCTATTATTTCATCCCTGCTAATATCTTATTTAACCTGCTCAGGGTAGTTGTCATTTTGAAAATGAGCAAAATATATTAAATTTTAATGACATCATTTAAAAATACATGTATTTGTGCCGATTTTTCAAAGCAACCAGGAACTGAATGTATAGGGCAAGAGAACACGAGTCAAAGCCCAATTTAAAGAAAGTACTTTTTGAGCAGGCATCAACAGATAGACTGAAATGCGAGGCAAAAGCATCGGGGGTTTTTTTTAGACGTTGAGTGGACTAAATGCAATGTGAATTTATCTGCAAACCATCTGTGATTTCTGGTATTTTTTGATGCCTTCACAGCTCTAATTTTAAGCAGTTATGTAGCCTTTAAATAATGATACTTTCTTCCCATTCGGTTTTACATCAGATTCCACACTTGATCACTGAACGTTTGAAGAAAAGAAGTGGCTGAGTATACTTCCCTGCACATTGCACACACACACAGAATAAAACAGCAGCCTTTTATTTTTGCAAGTAAAATTTGACATATTTTGGGACAGAATTCCGCATGCATAAAATAACACCATGAGTTTTGCTGGGTAGGGTTTACTTTTTGTATTTTGCTTTACAGTTCTCATGTAAATTCAGTGCTGGGATAAGGTGTTAAGTTGACAGCCCCAGGGACTGAAACTCCAGAAGCAGCACAGCGTAACAGCAGATCTCTTTGAATTATCTCAAAACTGATATCAAGGGTGCCGGTTTCATCAGACAAGAGGGAAAAAGAGTCATAATCCATCCAGTCCTTAGTGGTTCTGCAGACAAATCTGTTACGTGCCGGATTTTCTGTGTGTGATGGGGACACTTCACAACTATAAACTGAAACAAAACACTGGATAAGGAGCTGAATAGCCACTTGAAAATTGTAGTTCCTCCAGTTACCGTGACCCCACCAAGGGGACAGGGAGGCCTCCAGGTCTGTTTTCCATACACCATGATGTGGGGGAAGATCCTTTCAAACATGAGCCAGGTCACGTGAGAACCAGAAACAATACTAAGCTAACTCTGTTCATCCCACAGGAAATCTGATGATAACTACATCATTGTCACCTCAGTTCATTATTTCACTATTTCTTCTGGCAGGAGCATTCAGATAAGATTTTTGCTCACTATTGTTGGATCTAGGGATCTGATTCAGGGAATAGTAAAAAAGAAATAGCCCTGAAGATCAAGGCTCCCCCACAACTGAAATTGTCTTGCCACTCCAACCTCGTCTAAAAGGAGGCAGGACACATTCCATTCATGGAATCACAGAATGATTTGGACCATCTAGTTCCAACCCCCCTGCCATGGGCAGGGACTCCTTTCACTAGACCAGGTTGCTGAAGGCCCCATCCAACCTGGCCTTGAGCACCTCCAGGGATGGAGCATCCACAGCCCCCCTGGGCAACCTGTGCCAGTGTCTCACCACCCTCAGGGTGCAGAATTTCCTTCTAATTTCTAATCTAAATCTCCCCTCTTCCAGTTTAAAGCCATTACCCCTTGTCCTATCGCTACAGGCCCTTGTGAAGGAGGAGCAAGCCTTGTTCAGCCACTGGCTGGGGAGCCATCCCTACTCCCAAGCAGGAGAGGAAAACCTCAGACCTGCCGTGCAGTGAACCTGAAAACCGATGTCATCCACAAGGGAAGGTGGATAGAGAGAAAAGCTCTTGAAAAGCCTCTAAATTCTGCTGGACTGGAAACAAATGCCATGAACCTGCCCCAGGGGCAGCAGCAGCTGTGAGCTGGCTCAGCACAGCCTCGGGAACAACATGGCAGAGACTGGTGGGAGGTAAGTGAAGAATGAGGAGACCTGTGACACTGTAAAAACAATGAAGGGAAAGTCCCTTCTCCAATCACCATAAACAAAATAAGGGTAAAATAGGTAATTCTCTTGGCAGAAGCCTCAAACATGAGCCGACAACCCCCCAGCTTCTCTTCTGTTTGAATAATGCATTGTGTAGAAAACTCTGTGGCTAACTGAAGACTGAAAACCTGACAGAAATTAATAGGAATGTAAAAATAGCAAGAATATCTTACCAATTGCACTATTGACCATCACAATTATTTGAACAACAACAACAAAAAAATCAGTTTATTATATTTATCTGAAGTGCTGTCAAGACTGTAGCAATAAAGTATGAAGAAATGAAGAGGTCCTGGTGATGAATATCAGTCCAGCTTGCCACAGAATAAATACCAGCATTTATCTGTCTCAGAGGGAGATAAAGATTGTTTCATATGATGTCAGTTTTTCCAAATGTGGAGTCCTGTCCAGATGTTTCATGAGAGATTATCTGCACTTGGTATGAAACCCAATAGTCACCATTAGTTGTCTCTCCTGACAACAAAATTAATTTCTCTTAAATGAGGATGCATTTCTAATTGGGCACTTTCTTCCCTAGCAAATTGTTTACAGTACCTCTGCAAGGATTCTGAAACCATCCCTCTTCTTTGATGGTGCTGATTAATTACAGCCCACTTGCTTCTTAGTAGCTGCAATTTGAGTAATACTGCTGTAACATATTTTGCTGTGAAAGGTTCATCTTAATTACATGCTCCCCAGTCAAGCTTCTGCTTCGGCAGAGAACTCTACTGCTCCTGTCAAGCTGCGTGTGATGCCAGGTTGGATTGTTACTTTTTTTTCCCCCTTTCTCTCCAAGTGAGTTGAGAGCTTATGTACGTTACGAGACTGACAGCACCCAGAATGAAATTCTCTCTTTAGCCACAGAACAGATCCAAACCTGGCAGTTCACTGCAGTCTTCTCTATTCCATCTCGTCGTCGATATAGATGGCACAGTGCACCAGTGTGTGGAGGTAACTGGGCTAGCTGTAGTACCGCCCATGGTAGCACTGT
This sequence comes from Eurystomus gularis, assembly GCA_013400335.1. Taxonomy (NCBI): domain Eukaryota; kingdom Metazoa; phylum Chordata; class Aves; order Coraciiformes; family Coraciidae; genus Eurystomus; species Eurystomus gularis. The sequence continues at coordinate 198,812 of VZZY01008090.1, forward strand.
GCTCTGCCAGAGCTCATTAGCAGTGCCGAGAGGCAGGGTTTATTAGTCTGGTCAGAATGCTGAGCAGAGCAGGCTGCTTCCAGGACTGTGGCTGCTGTTTGCATCTCCACATGACACTGTCTTGTGCAATGTGGATATAACCCATATGCTTGAAATGTGATCTTTTTTGGAGGGGGAGGTCACCAGGTCCTTGAACTTCTGGTGGAGAGGATAAAAGATGCTAGTTCTGATGCTTGCCCAGGTGTGGATGTGTCCATATTGGGTCACCAAAATAATTGTGCAGGAGCCCACTCAACAGCTGGTGGTAAGATTTTTGGATGTTTTGAACATCATCTAGATTCTTGCTTTTCTGTTTTACTAGTAATTTTAAGGTAAAAAGATTTTTAAAGGCACCTTGGGGTTATCCAGGTTTCATGTACTTTATACCCATAATGCTCACAATATACAGCTAACGAAGCTGAAATCAGCATACTGCCTTGGTTTGGGCAAGCTGCCACTTAGGGGATATTGCTTAAAAGAAAGCAGCAAGCAACTTAGGCAAGGCAATGCCCTACAAATGAGCACACCAAATTATGCAGCCTTTCCCTTCTAGATGTGGCAACACAGGAGGAGGAGTAACAAGAGGAACAGGAACTCCTGCTCTCCTCTTTAGCCTTTATCACTAGGTGTCGAAGCTGAGTCTGCCTTAACTCCCCACAGAGCCAACGGAGGCCTTAGTGCTCTGAATTGCCTGTTGTCTGTTCAGGAGAACTTGGCTTCCTCCTCCCTGAAGCAAAAAAATGTGAATGCCCTCCTTTGAGTTTCTAAGCCAAAGCTACGCTGCACTCCTTGTTCTTTCAGGGCAAGTTCCAAATAGTTCCTTATACGTTTATGGGTTTGTTTTCAGGCCACTGGTTTGTTGTTACAGTTTAAAAATAGTAAAACCACTGTCAAGCCTTTTTACTGTTCCAGGTAGGATGTAAAATCAGAAATCCTTGCACTTGGGCACCACAACGATCTTGGAAATAGTTAAAATAAATGTGATATTAATAGCTGAAAGTATATGTGTAAAAATACCTTTCATCAGAATGGAAGAAACAGAAAAGAACCATCCATTTCCAAGGGATAACATATAAAATAAGTTATAGACATTTGCAATGTGCACCCAGAGTCTGAACTTTGACTCTGTTCAAGAGGAAAAAAGAACGATGCTATGCAGGAATGATCTTTCAGCCTACAAGTATTCCCTTGTAATAACACAGTACCTTCTTGACCAATCGATTATAGTCCAAAGAGAGGTATTTTATGGCTAACATAACTAATATGACAGATCCATAAACAGTTTAAGTTGCCAGTTTGGCTGAGATAGTCCTGTCCTTTCTGCCTCTGGCTGCTATTCTTTGATTCAGTGGTTTTTTACATACATATCTATTCCCATTTTGCTCATATTTGCCTTACTAAGCGTGCTCCGTCCATTGCTGATTCTTTGAAGTACACCACGACATATTTCACTGTATATGTAGGCTGAACTACATTGCTTCAGACTATATTGCTTCCAGGTTTGCTTTACCTCTGTGCTCAGATACAGCAGCATTACTAAGCTCAAGAGAAGTCAGAACCGCAGCCGTTTCATTTTCTCATTCTTCATGGTAAGTGATAGGGTTTCACTTATCAATACCTCTCATGTCATCTGAGAACATTTAATTGATCGGATGCAATTTTCAGAACCCGTTGCATGATAGACAGTAAAGTGTCACTGAGCGGAGGGCAAAGCCTCGCTTCACTTGGCCACTGACACATCTGCCGTTCCTCGTCGTATTCATTTCCATTTTACATATTAAAAAAACCACCCCCGACTAAAGGATCTGACTGCATGGATCGTGCTTACTGAATTTAATTAATATCTGTATGAAAGAGGTTGTTATTTACTTTAGAAGCAGAGAAAACAAAAATCTTAGCCCCATGCTGCGATTTACTCTGTGTGGAGTGACTATTGGCCTGTGCACCGCTTCATTTATTTTACCTCTATTTATTTTAGCTGCACTCTAAGGGTGAAATGAGCTGGTAGTGGCATCGGAAACATAAGAGGCTCCTAAGAAATCAAGCTGGTACTACTCAGTGCCGTGACAGCACGCCCGAACGGTGCAGGGCTTTGCAAACGCTCCATCATGAAGGCAGACTGAGCCCCAAACCTTAACATGGGGCCCAGCCTTAAAATCTTTAGTCTGCCATGCATGTAAGGCCTGTGGAGGTTACTCTTGCCTGCTTCAAGCTAAGCACAGCTGTTGCAGCAGGACAGGGGCCCTCACTTCTGGTTTTAAATGGTTTTATTTCTGGCTCTATGCCTGGAAAACACCCTACAGATCCACGGAGCTTCCAGAAGGGGGAATATACCCTTTATTACAAGCAAAGAATGATGCACAAGGAAATAGATGAAAAGCAGCCATTCGACCAGAAAAAAAAAAAAATATTCTGAGGAAGGAGAGAGGTACTTCAAAGATGCAAGGCCAGTGTTCTTCTCTTTTGCCTCCGGGGCCGGGCAGACACCTCCTCAGCAACTCCCACCACGGGCTCAGGCCGCCTTTGCTGAAGAAACCCCTGAGGTTAGAAAAAAAAATAGGATAAAAGGCTTTAAAGCGCCTTGTTGTGCCGGCGAATGGGCCCCCCCCTTTCCCGGGGCCGCCTCCCGCTCGGCCCCGCCGCTCGGCCCGGACTCCATTTCCCAGCGTGCCCCGCGCGCTGCGCCCGGCCCGCCGGGGAGAGGCCGGGCCCGGCCGGCCAAGATGGCGGAGGGGGTGCTGAGTCCCGGGGTGAACCTGGAGGCCTTCTCCCAGGCCATCGCCGCCATCCAGGCGCTGCGCTCCAGCGTGACGCGGGTCTTCGACTGCCTGAAGGATGGGATGCGGAACAAGGAGACCCTGGAAGGCCACGAGAAGGGCTTCGTGGCCGTCTTCCAGGAGAGCCTGCACTCCGTCAGCCGCGACCTGGGGTGAGCAGCCAGCCCCGAGGGGCTTCCCCCCCGTGTCAGTGCAGCCGGGACCCCCCCCGGCCCTGCGGGGCCCACGGAGGAGGGAGCGGGGTCCTGGGATCTCCCCGGTTCGGTCCCGCCGCCCCCGGGGCCTGCCCCGGCTGGAGGCACCCGGTGATGCCGTTCCCGCTCCTTGAGAAAGTTTGAGGCAAATAAATGTGAAAATGCTCCATTGTATTCATTCCAGCGTCAGGTGCTTTATCCCTCCGTGGTATTTCAGTCCAGCACTTCCAAAGGGATGAATGCTGCTCATAATATTTACGTAGATTTTGTTCTTGGTTTTGATTTAAAAAGGAGCTGTCGGTGGGGTTATCTTGGCAGGGAGACTGCTTTTGGTTGCAGGGTGGTTTTTCTGATTTTTAAAGTTTTAGTTTTTGTTGGTTTGTTTTTTTTTTTAATTAAACACTGTTTAGACTCGGACTATTCTGTAGCATCCAAGTGGTCCAAGAATGACCATTTTATTACCAGTACTTGTAAAGCTGGGAAGTTAGTGTATGTCCATACAGTTGTTTAGTGCCAGCATGTGTATTTCACATAAATAGAGACAAACTATTGAGGATCCTGTGGATCCTGCCAGAGGCCTGCTGGGCTCTGTATCCTCCTGGGAGCCATCCGCCATGTCCAGGGAGGTGTCCAAGGGCAGGGCAAGTGCATAATCACCCCTTCCCAGCGCAGTTTCGGGCCTCCAGAGGTTCAGCGTTTGGGGTGTTGTGTACAAGAAGTTGTTTCTTGCTGGCTAATAGGCCTTGCTGGTTGTTAGTTCTGAGCATGGTAATGTTATTTGTTACCTACTTCCCTTCTCTTGGGAAAGATGGTAGATAATGATTCTTGTGAATTATGTTGTATGCTGCTTTATAGACTTCTGTTGTATCCCCATGGTTTTTTATTGTTTTCAAGCTGAGGAGGCTTCATGGTTCCCCGCGTGGGTGCTGTGCCATTCCTGTGGTCATCTTTGTTTCACTCAGTAGCTTTTTAAAGAATTATCTAGTATAACCCTGAAGTCTTGTTCCCAAACGATAATAGATAGCAATTGGCTCTGACCCGTCTTGTCTCAGGTGTAGTATTTTACACTCCTCTACTTCTCAGTTTATCATCCAGTATTTCAGTGCTGTGAAGTTCTTGTGCAATTCTTTGTGGTCAGTCCCTATCCTTCCCACCACACCTGAGAGCAGCTTCATCATCAACCTTCACCAGTTCCTTTTTTGCTGTCTCTTCCACATGCTTACCAGGGCTTTGGTGACCATTTCTTTCTTGATTCTTTGCAAGCTAACTTTTTTAAAATTTTGGAGTATGTTTAATTTATTCTGTTACATGTTTGGGAAGCACAGATTTCAAGTAGCAAGGAAATACTCCAAGGTGTATTGAAGTTAATGTTATCATGGCTTGTATCATTAAAGTATTGACAGGGAGACCTGTTCAGCAAATCCTTAGTTATTATGTCCATTCACATTTATTTTATGGTATGCTTTTGTGAAGAAATACTAAGCACATTCATGAGCGTTCACAGCACAGGAGGCTTAGAGGGAGTGTAGCCCATGGCAACTTGGAGAAATGACAATTAATAAAGGGGAATTTTGTGGTAGTAAAGTGTGGAAGGTGCTTAACTGTCAGCACCCTGATTGTTGGCATTTGTTTTTGTAACCTTCATTAAAGGCAAATTGAGATACTTGGGATTTTTCTGTACAGAGATTTTTCAGACATCACCCTTTGAAGGGTCTGAATCCCGTTTTTAATTTAGTGGGAGTTTTGAAGTTCAGAGTAGGATGGAACATTCAGAAGTCAAAAGGAAAGGTACCTGATTAGTTGTATTACTTGAAAAACTTCATTTTATATCTATACAAAGTAGCTGGTCTTTCTTCTACAGCTGATTAATGCAACTTGAAAAAAATCACTTCACTTCTGTTATTATTAAATGTAGTGTTTGACAAGTGAGATATGAAGCAATAATAGATCATTTCACAGTGACACTCTTTCATGGGCAAAAAGGTGCTTATTATACTTTAGCTGAGTATTTTATGCAGATCATGGCAATCAGAAGATGCCTCCTTGCCCCGGGAAGTTGGAATGTGTATGCTTGCTTAGAGCAGTCACAGACTTTGCAGGACCATCTCCAGACTTGGGACTCATGCCAGTTCCTCTGAGTGTTTATGAGGACAATGTTAATTTGTAGTTCCTCAATGAAATGAGGAGGCATCTACCTGCTTCTGGTATTGCTTAAGTTGGAATTTGGTAGTTTCTGAGGGTGTTGCTCAGAAGAGGCACTGACTTCTGGAAGTGCTTGTGAACAGGACCTGCCATAGTTGGGTTCTTTCCAGGTTGTCTTACAAAGACTCTTAAGATTCAAAGACTCTACTTTTTCTCCTAAGAACTGAGCTTAACGACTAACAGACTGCTTCAAATTGTTTGGATAATGAGACTGATTATGTTTTTTATCGAATTGGGGAGGTATTTAAAACTCACTCAGATATTAAAACAGAATTCATGTATGGTTGCTCTCCCTGCAGGAGGATTGTACATCTCAGATATCTGCACCTGCAGATTTGACTTGAAAAAAATGTCATTCTGTTTTCTTTCAGTGAACTGGAGCGTCTGAGCAACCTAGTTGGTAAACCGTCTGAGAACCACCCCCTGCACAACAGTGGACTGTTGAGCCTAGATCCTGTTCAGGACAAAACGCCTCTTTACAGCCAACTTCTTCAAGCCTACAAATGGTCAAATAAGGTAACAGAATACTTCAATGTAATTTAGTTGTATATTCCTACAAAATCTTTGATTTGTGATACAGCGAACATCTGAGTGTTTGAGACTGTCAAAATTGCTGAGTTTTTCATGAAGTTGAGGAGCATAATGCATACCTAAATGTACTGTCAAGGGCAAAAATGGTGTTTGAATTGAGAGACTTTTCTGAGATACTGAGACAAGTCCTTGTTTTTCAAAGGGGGTCTTAACTCCCAAGCGGAACAGTTTCTGTTTAAAGAAGCTTTCTTCTCATGAGCCTAATTGTTTCATAAACCTGTATGCTGAATCTGTCTAGAGACAGAAATTGGTTAGGTATGTTTCCTTCTCTCCTTTGAACATAGTCTGCTTGTGGGTCAGCAATACAATACTCCTTTCCTCACATCCGATTTTATTAAATAATTAGACATTGCATTATTGCATTATTACTGGTCTCTGGGCACCATTATGTTTCAAGTTGCCTGTTCCCTGAATTTTTTGAGCATGCTTATTACTTTTCATAGAAATATTTAAACGACTAAGTATTTAAAAGCTGTCTTAAATTGTTTGAAATACTAGTGAGCTGTTACAAAATGTAAAAGATGGGTTTGTTTCTGATCTGATAATTATTACTAATGAGAGATTCCAAAGTTGTGGCTTTTAACAGCCTCACACATGACAGCAGGAGTAATTTTTAATAATAAATCTGAAAATATTTAGGGCACTAAAGGAAACAATTCCACGTTAAATTATTTATTATGATACATGAGTTTTCAGAGTACACAAATACTTCATAGGCAAATTCTTGTTATATATTGAGTGAACCAATCTAGTAGTACCTGTATTTAAAACAGAATACTATGATAAAGTTTGTACACTCACCTTTCAGAACACGAATAGGTGTTAGTATCTTCTAAACTCAGTAGAATTCAGCACTGAGAAATTTGGCATGGATGGAAAATAGGGGACAGGAAGGATTTTTAAGTAGAGATTTATTAGTTGAGAAAATGTTTCATGTTTGCTTGTGTTTCTTGCTGTTAGCAGATTATTGGCACTGAAGAAAAAAATTCATTTGCTAATTTCAGGAAAAAAATAAAACCATCTAACGTCTATGCATGAAAACTTCTGAACTTGTTAAGTCTTCAGTGATTTAATTACTTCTTTAGGTCATTATCAGAGTAAACTCTGTTGATAATGAAATAGCTTTGACAGAGTTGTTCTGATGGGGCTTTGTACTAACTTGGAGTGTTGTGGAGCTTTGAAGAACAGTGTTTTGTTATACTGGATTCTGATTCCAGCAAGCAGAAGGTTTAGTATCCTGTGCACTCATATACACAATTAAATGTTCCAGGAGAAAATCAGATACATATTTTTTTTTTAATCTGTTGTCTTGGACTTCCATCTTACAGCTAAAATAAAAGATACTGTTTAAGTTGTATTTAAATAGCTACTTTCTACCTGCTGCTTCTTCCGAACTGTACGAGCATCCTTTCCATGGCCTGCAGTAACCAGGCGTGGGTAGGTTGCCACTGTTTGTAACAGCAGACGTGCTACCTGTGTCAGGATGTTATCTGCCAGAGTTCCCATTCGCAGCAAGCACCTTATTGACGCTTGCGTGTGTTGCTTCTTAATTCTTCATTGTTAAATACACCTTGTGAATAAGTGTTATTTCATTACATCTTTTGGCCGCCTTCTGTTCTTATTATGTGTGTCTGGCGTTTGCTGTTGCTTCAAAGGGAGGATTCAGATGTGGTGATATGTCGATACACTTTATGCCTGTCTGCATTTAATTTTTAATTTGTGACCCCTTTGTGGCTTGCTTGCTTGTATTTTTGATGAGCTGAGATAAGGGCATTTTCCCTCTCTCTGAGATCGTTCACGCATTACTGATGGCATGAACAGGCACGTGGCTGCCAGGGCAGGGTAGATGGAGTAGAATTTCGGGGCTATGGTGCAATTCCAAAAGGACATTAATGAAATACAGGGAAAATGAGTACACGGACTTTGTGTGGCATGTTTCAATGGCTATTTTTAAGACGTGGGAAGACTGGTAGTAGCCACTTGTTGTACAATAATAGTAAGGTTGGTAATAACTGGGCTATCTCATGAGAAGCAAATTATTGTGCAGTATATCAAAGCACTAAGAGTACTGTTTTTTTAAAAAAGCTTTGCTGCTTTGGTTTTTATCTAAAATGTAAAGGCCAATTAGAGGTGTGAAATGGTAATTCTTAAAAAAACCCCGAAATACCAAAGATACAAACCAAAAAAAACCCCTCCATTAAAAAAAAAAAGTTATCTTATTTAACAGTCGGTATTTTTAAAGCTGAGGTTTTTAGTTGGTCTACTTATATCATTATTTCTGCTTTGGAAACAACAGTCTCAGCCAGTTTTTGGAGAATATAGTGATAGTAACCTTCCAAATACCGTAAACCACATGATGCTCTTTAAAGCGTAGTACTCGCAAATTGGTTCTTTTTTTTTTTTAGTGTCTGAATGTACTGAAAACTGAAGCAGTTTTGTAAACCTGGGGGTGTATCATATCTGTATCATACCTGTATTAACTCTTGCTTTTTCTGGCAAAATTGGTTGTACAAATAATAGCTTGTATAGTTTTTTTTTCTCTTAAATTGCAGCTGAGGCTGTATTGATCATGGTGCCTTGTGGTTCAAGAGGTACTGGATATTGGAACAGTTATTTCTTTATATTGGCAGCTTTGTTTTGATGCTGGGTCAAGCAAATGCCCAATTTTGATCTGGTCTTGGATGCACGAACAAGCTTTTTAGGTTAAGTAGCAGTGCTGGGTGCGAAGTGTAGTGACGATCATACTCAAAGGCATAAATAAGAAATTGTTTATATGTGAATGTTAACACAGGAGATCAGACTTACCCGACACTTTTTAACTTGTTTTATTTACCATAATTAATAATTCTAGCTGTGGCTGGTTATGTATTGTGAGAAGACCCCCTTTTAGGTGCAGATTTACTGACCTAAGTCAGTAGAGGTGCTTTGCATTTACTCGTGATTTCAGAGATATTTGCCTTGAACCTTGTTTTACGGCTCCTGTGAGTCACAACACTAGTTCCTGTCTCTGAGTATCTGAAGTTTGCCTGCTCCAGGGGTATGGTGGGGAAAAAGTAAAACTTTCCTTACAGAAGTGTGTTATCTCGGCAGCGCTTATTATTTATTAGCACCTGCTCTCCTGATATTTACTTACTGTAGTTTACCAAATAGTTTTGCAGATGGTAAAGTTGTCTGTATAATGGAAGCAGCTGTTTGGGAACACAACAGCTTGTCAAATGCATTAATTACGGACATGCCTCTGTAAAGGAACTTTACTTTTCCAGGTGTTTGACAGAGCTCACAAGCTACAGCTGAAAAACACGGCAAGTTTAGGTTGGTCTTACTGCAAGCAAGACCTAAAATGTTTTTTCTTCTTTGCTTTAGCTTCTTTCGTGTATCAGTAGAAATCTTACAAGTCAATTACTTTGACCAGGAGTTGCATGGAGGCATTTAGTAGCCATGGAATGGTGTTTAGGTCTACTTGATAAATCTTTTTTCCCCTCCTATTCAATTTCATTTAATTATTAATTTCATTTAATTATTAATTTTATGTAAGAAAAGAGGTTTTCTTGATTACAATTGAAGTGCTGTTTCCCAGAAGGATCCATATGTGCCCTCTAATGTAATAGCGAAGATATAATATTAGATAAGATAAAAATGAGCTACTGTTCTGTGTGGGTAATGCAGATAAAGTATTACTGGTAAGTGAGGAGGTTTGTAGAAATCAGCAGGGATTTTTCATGTGGACTGTCTCTGTTTAGCAATTGGAGTTGAATTCTGGTTTTAGTAGTTATGTGCATGTTGGCTGTTGAATTTTTTTGTAACATAATCATTGCGTCTGAGGAGCTGAAATCCAGGATGACAGTGGCAGTGGGAAAGGTTTCTGTTTTGTGTGCGTGGGGCCTGATACAGCTCGGAGCAGTGAGGAGTGGATCTGCAGGGTGCTGCCGCCTCGCCTCTCCTTACCAGGTGCTCACTCCTGGCAGTGCATTGGAATTCAAAGGAAACTACCGCAGGGGAGAATGCCTCAGCTCTGGGTTTAGATGAAAGGAAGTTTTAAAAGTCACTTAATAGAAATATCGATTAACTTTTGACTTTTTTAACAAGAGATGTGACCTCATACTTGTGACAGCACTGGAAGAACTCGTTTCTGTTGCTCTTCAGGACACTTCTGTCACAAGTGCCCGTCCTCAGTCCTGGGCGCTTCTTGTTTCCTGCTGTAAGTGAGACCATAAACTTGTGAATAAGACCCACATTTACTAAGCGGCTTTGTTTCTTCATATTTATTCTAAATACTGGATGACAGAGGAGTTTCATGGAGGGGGGAAAAACTTGTTGATGATGTGATTAAACCAATATAATATACTTACCAATATAAAATGTTTCATAAAGCTTGAGGTAGTGTGATGGCCTCATCCAGCCACAGTAATGCTGGTGGTCAGAGCAGGTGCAGGGTTTTGGAATCCCTGACTTTAAACCACTCAAAGAATGAGTTCAAACTTTACTTTTCCATCTGCTGCTTTAGTGAGGTTATTTATCGCCTGTAGTGTGTGTTTGTTCATCCTCTTTGCCCTTGGCAAAGCATTTGTATACTCTCGCCCTGTGCATGCCCGAGGCAGTGTCTGTTAAGGTGTTTCCATTGACTGCAGTGGAACAGAAAATAGACAGCGTGTTTTATGTCCGCTGAGCAAGGCAAAAGCTTTTACAGGGCAAGTTTCCCCTCTTGTCACGTAGTTCATGCCCAATATCTGAGCTTTAAACAGTGGTAGAGATTTTTTGCTTCTTTGCTTTTGTTTGTTTGAAGGGTATATGCAAAATGCATTAACTACTAAGGCACCACTTTCTATCAGACTAAAGAAACATTGAATTTGGTGGATAGCAGCAAACTAATCTTCCCCGAGTTGCTGAGTGGTAGCAGCATTAGCAGAGTTTACCCACTCCAGTGAAAATACTGTCTTCTGTAAGTTGTCTTTCCTTTTTTTTTTTCCCCTTTGCAGTAAAGAGTTTGTTTTCAGACCCAGAAATAATATTAATAGCAGTAGAAGTGGGGGAAATTTAGAACAATTATAGTCTTAAGCAGATGATGTTATTTAAATGTTTTCCTTTATTTTAACTTTTCTGAAGAGCAGTGTTTTATGCTCTACTGTTTTCAGAGTTGCATTGTCCATTTGCTTTCCTCTAATTCTAACAGTTCCATAGTTTGTGGTGTAAGTGTAGGTGTGAGTGAGTGATGGTGGTATTGTCTCATCAGCATGAGATGGTACCTGAAAAACATTTATATCTGTGTTTGGGAAGGCTGTTATCTACCACTTCAAGTAGGAGGCAAAAAATCAACTTTTCTGACTTTGTGACTCTCTGGGTGAGTAGGATGTAGGTCAAATTATTGAACTTATTCATCTGTGAAAATGTTATGGCAGCTTACATAAACTTTACAATATTGGTGTATTGTAAATCTTCAAAGTGAACAAAGCGGGACAGGAGTTGTCATAAATTTATCTAAAAGTAATACTCTGGCAAATAAAAAATGAATAAAAATATCACTGTTGATCTTCATGTTGAAATACACTACAAATATTTGGATTTAAATTTGTTACTTCATAGCTTCCTCGTGCCTTTACATAAATTTAAGATCGAACTGTTGAGATTATCATTAATGAGTTAAAATGATTTTCTGTCGCATGACATAAGAGAAAAAGAATATATAGGTTTTGTTTATTAAATTATTTTGATGTGTTCACTGATAAATTATTTGTATAAATTGTGTTTGTTGTAGGTCTCAAAAAAGAAATCAATAGACCCTGTAGAGAAAGTCCAGACTTGTTACAACTGCCCTTGGTAGCTTGGTATTGATTAGACACAAATATTGAGTTTAATGACAATAAATGACATTAAATGTTAACCATAATAGTAGAGGAACACTGTGGAAATAATTCTTTTTGTTGTTCATCTTGATTATAAAATGAAGTGTCCATTCCAAGGAACATTAATTTTAAATTCTGGACATGCTCAAACATTTTGAATTTAATGTAGTTTTACAGTAGCATGGGCAATGTAACTGAATTATTGTGTTGGCAGTTCTTTGGAAGTTCAGGCAGATGACCAGGATTTTGTCCTTTCACGACTCTTTTTTACATAAATGCTGTTTTATAATATTGTGGCATACTGCTGCATGGAGATCCAGCTAATTCTGCTGAGATGTCATCTGCCCAAGCTGGGAAATGTTTTTGGGTGTATCGTAATGTCAGTGACAGACGTGGAGCATTGGGGAAAACTGTGTCCTGGTAACTGGAGCATCTGCTTGCCCAGCGCTTCTGGAGGTTGCTTTTGAAGATAACCTGTGGTTGCTGGGGTGAAGGTTACTGATGCAGCTTGAGATACTGGTATTCTTAGTGAGAAGAAACTGTAAAGAACTTGCTTAAAAGATTTGAAGTGACCAGAATCCCTTGGTTTACTTACAGAATGGAACAAATGGCGAAATAAAATAAGATTTTAATTGAAGCAAAGCGACAAGTCCCTACAGGGATGTCTCTGTTGGACTCTGAAGAGCACGTTTTAATCTGTTTTTGTAAGAGAAGAATCAGTGCTTCATAGGGAGAGGGGAAGCGAGGAGGCTTTTGGGGACCACTGGCTGTGGACTCCTTCCTTGTTAAGCTGTGGCGGTTTGTAGTCCTGTCACTGGAGAAGCGAATGGTACGTGAACTGGTGTTTTCTGGTGCACAGACACAAAACAGGAGCTGAGCCACTTGGATTCTATTCTTGCTTTTCTTACTAATTTTTGTAGTAACCTTGAACAAGGTGCGCGATCTTTTTTTCTGTGCCTCATTTTTTAGGCATAAAATAGGATAATAATACTTAACCTACTTCTTGAGAAAGTTTCTAGTCTAAATGTGTCTCAAGTGCATTGGGTTCTTTGGACAGAAATGTTTTGTAGATGCCAAGTATTATGACTAATGTTGTTTGCCTGGCGGGCTGGAAAAATGCCCTTTATGGGCTTTTAATTTTATGCGATTTTAGGCAAATGTTTTGGTGGAATGCCCTTGCTGTTCGGAATTGCATTCATGTTCTTTGATTTATTTATTTATTTATTTATTTATTCATTTAATATGACTAGGAAACAGGTGGTTACCTCTTTGCTTCCAACTGCTGTAGTTATTAATTATTGCTCAGTTGTCTGCCTGAAGAATATTGACTTTTATTATTGCAGGGTTGATTTTAGTAACCGACAATGGCAGGGGTGGCAAATTCAGGTAGTGTGCAAATTATCCTTGATATTAGAGTGATGGGGGGGAAAGTACTGGCAAAGCTATGATGAGGAAAAAAAGTGTAAGTAGGGAGGTAGGAATGACAGTCATCTAAGTATACTTCAGTGCAGAAGGAAAATTGTGGGACACAATTTTTCTGTGGGTCTCTGACCTATGCAATGATAGTTGAAAAAAAAAAAGTTAATATATCGAGAGGGGAAAGTACTGAAAATAGTGAAACACATAATGAAAACCAGGGAAACTTATAATAATAGCAACAGTAAAAATAAAGGTAGAATCACCAGCTCCTGTATGTTGGCTGGGTTTTATTCTCCCTAGAGATCCTGCCTAAAGCAGCATCTGGGGGCACTGGGGATGGACAACACAAGGTGTGTCCATCTCCTTTTGAAGGATCTATCTTCCCTCCTCAGCTGGAAGTCCCTGGAATCTTCAGCTCTTGGACTCTTGCGTTTCTTTGCCTTTGATCGCTATGCTGGTTTTGAACAACCAACCCGGGGCTATGTTAGCTATTTTATTGTTACCATGTATAAGTATAAAAGTGCCTTTGGCACCTAATAATTGGAACAAAAGAAAATGAAAACTACCAGTTTCTTTTTATTTTGCACTAGCAGCAAGGTGCTGTGACTGGGGAGAATTTGCCACTTGTGCCGGGTTAGTTGAATTTCTTTGACATTTTACTAGTCGAGGTTAGTTACTTCAGGAAGAAAAGAGTGATGATGAGTAACTTGTTGCTTAAAAAAATGATAAATAATCTGCCTTTGATTCTGGCTTGTTTGTTATGTAGTTTGAATATTTTATATCTCTGATCTTCCCAGAGTTCTAAGTGAATTCACATTAGGGTGCCATTGTGAAATAATGTTGTAAGTGTCCAAAGAGAAATTCACCTCTCTTACTGGCTTGTGTTAGAATATTTTGTTTTAAATCTGAACCAGCCTGAGAGCACAATATGGTGTTTCACTATTGTTGTTCCTGGTGTTTGTTGTTATTCAACAGTATTTTTCAAGGCTCCAGTCAAAACAATGCTGTAAGCAGTACCAGCCTCACCTTTTGTAATTATGGGAAGTGATCTATCAATACACTCCATTATAAATCATAGACCCCTTGTCAGCTGGTGGAAATTATTTAATGCTTTACAACACCTTTATTTGCTAATGAGTGGGGTTTTTTTTTCTTGTTTCTTTGATAAGTATTAATGTTCTAGCTGTTAGCCTATTTCGGGATGGAAATGATTGATGTTGCTCTATTTTAACCAAAACACTTCTGCCCACTCCCGGTTCTTCCTCCCCTAACTCCTGTGCAGGGAGTTTTTTCCTCTGGAAGAACTTCTTGTACAGTTCGTGTTGTTTGGCTGAATTATGTAATTTGTATGTCAGTGATCACCTTCCATTGCTAAGCTGTATAACGTGGTCATCAAACCGAGTCGGTTGAAAAAACATTGCTTTGTATTAGTAAGGGACTTTGAGTCTTTGAATCAAACTAAGGCCAGTGCGGGCACAGAAATACAGCATGTAGATGACGAAGTCATGGTGCAACCATTAGACTGGAAGAAAAGGCTTTACTTTCAGAAGTTGAGACACAAACACCACGGAGTCTAACTGGAAATCCACGTTGTCTAGGTGTTAACTGAAGAATATGTAGGAGTGCAGAACAAGATGAGCATTGGAGGAAAGCCAGCATTCCTTTGAATTCTGTGTTTGCCTGCCATCTCAGCAGCTCACGCTATATTTATCTAGTGGATGGTGACCACCATGAAAGCACAGGGGATGTTTTCAGAGACTCAAAATTGTCTCGCTTTCTTTGAGGCAAATTAAAGATGTTTCTAAAGCATTTGGGGACCTTCATAGGAAGGGCATTCAAGGAATACGAACACTAATATAAAATAACTGATGCAGGTGATAAGCATCCCATTGATATTGTTTATATGGAGGAGATTTTTTTAGACCTTCTAGAGGAAATCAAACAAAATGGAAAATCTAATGATGTCACCCTGCTATTGTTGTTGTCGGGTCTTTTTGTGCGACTGTTATTTGGTTGTCTTCTTTTTTAATGCAGAAGTGGGCTCATCTCTCTGATCTTTTTTTGAAGTTCTCTTTTGGAGTTACCAAAGTTGGCCCCCTCAGACAGTTCACAGGGTGATTTAATTGTTTGAATTGCATATAAGCAATATTAAATTCTTCTCCATTATGTCTTAATCAGATAGTGTTGATAACCAGGCTAGAAAACATAGAAATCCCCTAAAAGCTAGTAAAATGAAAAATAGTCTGTGCAAGGAGCTGCATGTCATCAAAAAGTGCAGTTCAGGCCATTGGTTTGGCCACTGCTTCATGGAAGTGTACATTTGGCAAAAATGTGGCAGCAGATTTGTATTCAGCAGTAGTTAATACTCAGCTTCTGATGGTGTGTACCCCAGAAGGTCTGTGGGGATTCCTGAAACCTCTTGCCTCTGGGGATCAGTACATACTGATTTTTTTTTTAATTTTCCTGGGGGAAAGCGGGGGTGTTTTGTGGCCCTGATGCTGTGACAACAGAAAAATGTGAGTAAGAAATTACAGACCATGACATCAGTGCCATTGCTGCTCATATCTGAGCCTGGTTTTGGTTTTGGTATAAGCAGAGGTGTATTGAAAAAGATGGGCAGATGACCTTAACCTTTCAGAGTGAATTTGCTTTTTCCAGAATATGCCTGGTTAATAAAACTTTTCTTGATAATTTGAAGCGAGCTGTCTGTTCTCCCCAAAGATTTCACTAATAATGTGAAACAAGCCATTAAGGAAGTCCATGCTTTCCAGTAGATACGGTCATTTTACATTCTTCTGAAAATATTTGCTTTGTACGTGTACTTTGTCTCAAAGCTGGCTGGGTATCTGACCCAGGAACACTTGGATTTGGTGTTCTCTTTTCTGCAGGAGCTCTGATGAATGATGAGCTGCTTCTGTAGAACACCACCAAGGCTTTGCTTCTGTCATAAAAGGCTGCCTTTTGAGAAATGGGCCTGCACTTTTCTTACCCCACCCCTCTGTAATGATGTTTGTCTGTCTTGTGACAGCTGGCAGTAGAAATGGGGAGAAACGATACTGAAAAAGCGGCACTAAGGATTGTAGGCTGTGTAACTTTATGGCTGTCAGGCTTGCTCAGTAGTTGCAGGATCGTATCTTGGCTCTCCTAAAAGTTTCCAGTAGTTCCCCAGTCAGGGCTGGGGGTTGATAGAGAATAGGGATGAGGATGTGAACGTTGCACTCTGAGCTGCTTCACCCCTAACTCCATTTGTTGTTGATACGTCTTCTTGCTATGAGCTAGCATTTAAATCTATTAGAGTTGTAAAATACTGAAGTTCTGGAGATAAAGATGACTTATCGGTACATGTTATCGCTTTCTCTGCCAATACAAGATTAGCCCGAGCATGTTGAGCAGTTCATTTTAGCTAATTTTAAATGCCTGAATGTCAGGCTTCCACTTGCACAAGAAATGAAAGATATGAATACAATCTTTTACTCCCTGACATTTGTTCAGTTACAGTATACCTAGAAAAAGTTGTCCTCTGAATTAATAAAAGAAGATTTAATGAAAGCTGATTGATTCTACCAGGTGCTAGTCTTTCCCATTTTTGATCTTTTCGCGGGAAAATCAAAAGTTTCTGTATCCTGAGCAGCAATTACCTTGTTGTGCTCTTTTGTAAGGCTCTTGGCTTAGCGTGGAGCATTCAATCATGCTGTGGTGCTCCGCTGAGTTTGCTGAGAACTTAAGTGCTCAAGTTCAGTGCCTAAAGCTGGACCCAATGAGTAATGTGAAAGGCGAGCTGGCACGTGACGGCAGTTGCACACTTGCCTGGTGTCTTAGTGAGTTAAAAATCCACTTCTTGGAATCTGCATCTTTTAATATGCTCCCGAATTGGCTTGTTTGCAGATACCTCTTCTTCAAAAGCACGTATAATGACAAGCTGACAGTAATAACTAATATACTTATTGGGTAGAATGAGTATATATCATTATAATGGAAAGTAATGACCATGTTGAAATGCTAAGGAAATTTTCAAGATTACTCGAGATTTGGAAAGCAGAGTATAATGGCTACATCTTACAGCATGTAATAAAATCGCAGAGGTCTTTGATGTTCAGAGTTGTGCTTTGGAACAAATAGTTCTATTCAAAGCCAGCACCAGTCTTGATTAATTTGGTTGTATTTGGATTCACTAAGCCGTTGTAACTGGCGGTGGCATAGTGTAAGAGGTGCTCTATAAACTGCATGGGCCATTAGACACAAAGGAATTACGTCTGGATGTGACATTTTTCCACCATATTCTAAAATAGATGTATTTAGTTCTCATTCTATGAAACAGCAATTGCTGTGGAAATCGATATTGAAAATATGCACTAAAAGCCTCCGAGGATCTGCAAGCGTGGACAAAAAGGAGCTCTATGCATGTGCTGTTACGCACAAGTGCTGGGTTAAAGTGAATTATTTTAATCTTTTCATGTCAACAGCAATTGAGTATATTTTCCTTATTGCAACATCCTGCTACGGAAGATGCAGAGAATGTGGACTGGAGCAGAAAGAGTCTTCAGGTGTCTCTTAAACTGTTTTAAGCTGCCCATGGTTTGAAAATATTCAAGAATCTGTGATATGAGCTGTTTGACATTTTTCCTATTCCAAATGCTCAAAGGAATAAATCTACATAAAGAGTGTTAAAAATGAGAGAGTCTTTGAGACAACGTCTGGGATCTCAGATTGTTACTTTATTTCTTTCTTTTGGCTGACCACCACTATAAAACAGTTGAATCAAATATGTTCTTTTATGTATAAAATATATTTTTTTGGGTCTTGACAGCTTGTTTCCAGTTTTAGTCTAATTCAGTTTGAAACAGCTGTTCCTAATCTCTGCAAAACAGTTTTTTGATGGAAATCATGACATTCTCAACTGCTGCAGTGTTACTGGGGTGTATCTCGTTTCAGAAGTTGGCTTTTCTTGCTGTTAACATAATTCTTCATTCACTGAAAATGTCACTTTTGTATCAAGTAAGCTGCAGTTAAAAGGATAATAGCTTCCTCCTCCCCGCAAGGTTATCTCTCAATGAGGCTGGATATATGTTTTTCTTCCTACATGACTTTTAAGAAAAAACATCCCTGTGTGTTTTACCATTAGTTAGATTTTTATTCTGATGTTCCCTGCCCTACCCATATGTTTTCAGTTGGGTTCTATTTAGAGTTTTCTCTGCAGTTGTCTCTGCACTCAGACTTAACAAGTTCTCTGGCTTGCCTTATGGTTCGCTTTTACTCTGGAGTCAAATCTTGTATTTTCAGAATTTTCAATGTAGCATTTTCAGTTTGCTCAGTGCCATTTTTTTTTTTTTG
>VZZY01008090.1:217225-331667 GCA_013400335.1 Eurystomus gularis
GGGGGGAGTTGGCTGCACTGCTTGGTGTCTCTTCCAAAGCTGTTTGTACAAATTTCGTAGATCACAGAGCCGATCAAGTCTGTAAGCTCTCTTGTGCCCAATAAAGCAAAAGCTAATCTTTCATGTCCAATTTTCTGGTTCTTTTGGACACCCTGGCATGTAATATGGACTGAAGTTAATGACTTTCAGCATAAAAGAACTTGCTGTTGAGCTGACCGTGTGAACGCAAGGGTGTCATGATACTGTGTGGACATTTCAAACGCTTCTGATGGAGAGGGTGAAGGTTTCAGGAGCGGCCAAGTGTGGCCAAGTTTATAATGGGACTGGAGGGACTCTGGAGTGGTACGTCCTCTTCTTTCCTCTGTCCTTAGCTGGCTGGATAAGGTTTCACAAGTCAATTGTTACACGTCTTTGTTTTCCCATCTGTAAAATGAGGATTATGCTACAAAATGAGTACTCTGAGAAATCAGAGAGATGCTGCGTGTGAGCAGGATCACTGGTGGTCACTGATCTCCCTTTTGAGCCCACCATGGACAAATACCACCCTGAAGCCTCTTGTGGGTTATTTTGTTAAAGCACAATTTATCATCTGAAATAAGACTTAACATCTAACACTACAAGAAAGCTTTGCTACTTAAAGAGCTGTTAAATAAGTTTTCAGTTCCAAATTCAACCTATTGACTGGCAACTACTTTGGAGTATTTATCATCTCCTTTGCCATTTTTTTTTTTTTTTTTCTTTTCCCACAGTCTAAAGAACCAGACTTGAGGTTGCGTTAGGATTAGGTGAGATTACTGGCATCTTCTTTCCATCCCTCTTGTGTACCTTGTATGAATACATCCTAATAACTATTGATATTGCATTCATCCTGCAAGAAGCAAAGACCTTTAGTGTCTGCTGATGCTGCAGTTTTGATGTTGTGTTTTTCTTGCAACTAAAATCAATTGAGACAAATCTTGGTAACTTTTACAGCAAAATAAAATGGCTGTGCCAGGCCATTGGAAGTTTTTAAAGTATGGATATGCTCTTAGATCACATATACAGGGTTGTTCCAGCAGAATAGATTGGTTGATCTACTAGATTTAAAGGTCAGCTGTAATCACATTTCAGGAAGATTGAAGAAGATATAAAATTGCTACTGTGCTTTTCTGGGTCATATACCTGCTTTTGGTGCTCTTTGCTTTTCCTCTGCACATCTTAATTTACTCAGCTAGAGCATCAATACATAAAGGGCACAAGTCAATGTGCTTGCTTTCTCCTGTCAATGAGGGAGCTAGTTAGTTGTATTTCCTCCAAGCCAGGACCTTCTTTCTGGAAGACCTGAAGCAGAGAGGAGGAGTCCTTCTTTCCAGGGAAAGCTGCAGTCCAGCTCTCTTGGTAGGCGATCCGTTTAGCTGCTAGAGTTGATGCATCCAAGGGATGATATTGTCCACTCAAAGTGCAGCACATACGGGAGAGAGAGTCAGCGTAACCCTCTTAATGGTGGAGATTTTTGATTGTGGGGAGTCAAAAGAACATTTCATTGGTAGTGCTTTGTGTGGCAGCTTGGTGTTATACAGGTGTCCTTAGAGACCAAGCAGCTTTGGAATATTCGGTATTGTAAATATGGTGTTTCAAAGTTGTATTTCCATGTAATAGGCAGCATATCCACATACAGAGCTGAATGAACTTCCTGTTAATTTTTTTGCAAGAACCCAAATGAGACAACTGCTTTGCCATCCCAGGTTGCATGAACTAAAAGCAGCAGCAACATAGAGCGTTCACCTGCTCAGACACTTCATTTTCCCTGCAACAAAGCAAAAGGAGTCCTGAAATAAAGCAGGGGTTAATGGGGAAAGAGAAGATTTAATCTGATAAACCAAAACACGTGATTCTTCAAGACTTTTCCCCTCATCGCTATGTTAAATTAGTAGGACTTTATTGACTGTGAAGTTTCCCTCTTTTCCTGTACTGATAACCTCGCTGTCCTTTCGTGTGGATCTTCCATAGAGAACAGAGGAGAAGGTGTTTAAAATGGAATAGACTTCAGTGGCGTGGGAGCTGTTCCTGCGTTGGAGAATACTGCGCTGCAAATGCTTTCAGCTAATCTTCAAACAAATTTCAAAGTAACTTTACGATTTTGTGTGGCTGGTAAATGTATATTTGATGATGGTCATGCCATAGGAGCGGTTTTGTTGCGCTAACAGCACACGGAAAGATGACTCCTTTTAAGAGTCACTTACCCCCAAAAAATGTGGTAGGGAGTGGGATGTTAACTGTTTTATAAAGGTTATTTGTAGTACAACTCCCAGAGTCTAAATTAACTCAGAGAGTACTGTCCTTAGTGCATTTTCATATCTGCTAACTTGCAAAATGTAGTAATTCCCAGCTGTATAGAAATCAAGGGTCTGTGGCTTTTCTGTAAGCATCCATGACCTGCTTTTAAAATAGATGCTGGCAAACAGCAGTGGCGGAAGCCTCTGCTTGAGTGGACTGAGGAGACATTTATTGTGCATTTATTTAAGGTGGCCTGTTTCAGGGATTCTCGCTCTGATGGCTTTCTAACTTCAGTGTGTGTTTTGCTTTGTCAGCCACAATGTGAAAATTAACGTCTCATGTTTACTACACTTATGGTAAATACGGAAAGAATATTTTTTTTTTTAATAAATAATGGACCAGACAAAGATTTCAGAGCCTTGCATGATCAAATCAGGGTAGCAGCAAATCTTTTGTGATTTTCCCAGTTGCTGATGAAGTCAAACAGTGCCTCAAATGACTGGTTTGGTTTTTGTTTTCTTGAAAGTTGCTCAAATCTGTTTTTGAAGTATTATTTTTTAACCCTCGGTGATGTCCGTCTTCATGAAAAGGGTACTTACGGAATCAGTGAATTTTCTAAAGAGTAAAGTAGTGTGTGTGTAGGGTACTGGAAATGTGCTTGTTCTTCTCCTGGATGCAATTGCATGTCAGCCTGATCAGTAGGTTACAGAGACATTTTTGCAGGGACTTCAGAGAGATTAAAAATGAGAGTACATGATATGTTCATGAAGTCTCCAGGCTACAGGGAGCTGTCAGGTTATACAACAGTGCTTCTGTGTGGAAGTTTGCAAGGCAAAGAAACCTGTCGGTAGTAGCATTACACTGTCATGTGAACGTTATGCCTTTTTCTCTCTTTGTTTTCCCTTCAACTCTCAGGGCTCTGGCATCCCTCCTTTCTTCAGTTTGATAACTGTAGCAGCAAATTGCTGTTTCGAATGAAAACAGTTTAATATAGGATCCATCACTTGCCAATATAAAATACCCATTAGAAAAGGAAAAGAAAAATTCCTTTATTATCAAGAGTATTTAAGCAGAGTAGGTATTTAGTCTAGTTTGCTTTCTTGAGAAGAGCAATCCCAGTCGCAGCAGCCATGGCTGGCAAAATTCTGTGCATGTAGATGCAAGTTCCGCTCTGATTCTTGTTGTAGAATGTACTCCTCAGGCTTAAGGCCAGGAGAAGAGAAATGTATTTTGAAAGCATCTTCCTTAAAAAGAACCTGCTTTAATTTCATACTTGGTTATTATTTTAAAGAACAGTGAAACTTGGTGGCTCACAGAGAGCGATAGTAAACTTGTGCTCTCCTGTCTCTTTTACAAACTACGCACAAGTGCAGTCAGGTTTTCGTTTTAATGCTGACTTTTTTCATAACACTGCTGAGCTGACACCTCCCTCGGTGTTCAGGCAGTGCAATATCCCTGCACTTTTGAAATGCTTCAGACCAATTCATTCTGCTTTTTAAAATTTTTTTAAACTTCTGTTGTCACCTGTAACAACATGTGAGTAAACACACCAACATACACAAATTGCACTTTTCTCATCTTCAACAGGATTCGTGTTGGAATTTGCATTCCAGAAGTTGTTGCAGCCTTATAGGCAAATATCTGGATTTCAGGAAACACTGATAGGTAATGTTACTGAGTAAACAATATCTGGAGATTGCTTTAATCAAATTCCTGAAGTATGGAAAGTTTGGATGTGTAAAATATTTGAGAGGCATGGGGGGGCTGATGCTTTGGTCAAAGTTCCCTGGTTCTAAACCGTATCTTATACTTCCTGCTGTGGCCTTTGGTTTCCACTGCCTTATACCAGCATCAGCAACTATGTCAGTGAGTTGTGATTTCATGAAAATAATAGACATATTCTACAGTAAAACACTTCTTTTAATGGATTTTTAAAATTAAAGTCATTTTGTTGTTGAAACAGAGAATATATCAGCATAGTGTGTAGCTGAATAGCATCACCTGTCACGGTGGGCACAATGATACTTCCTCTGTTAACTCCAGCTACTGAGCTTGTCCTTTGAGCATCCTGGTTTATCGTAGGAAAGTTGCAGATGAAGAATCTTAGGCTTGGCTCTAAACCTAGGTTTTTACCTGTGCTCTGATTCCCTAGAGAGTATATATGTATATTTTTGGGAGGTTCCTGTTATCAGAGTTTATAATGATTTAGCCTTTGTGCAAAGTTGCAGGTTAGATTTTTAGATTATTAAAAGTCCTTGCATGACTCATATTGCTTAGTCATGATGGCCTTGAAATGTAATACTTGAAGAAAACAAATCAGTTTGAAGTCCTTAGCTGTTTGTCAAGAAGTCCTTTACCTGTTCTTCATGTGTTTGTGTCCATGCTCACTGCGAGTCCATTGCCCCTGAGAATGCCCTCAAGCTCTGAAAGAGGACTTCCAAAACCAGCCAGCTGCTGTCTGCTCCACCACGTAGTTGGAAACTTCCCTTGGCAAATTTTGGTTTTGTTCCACAAATTTAAATAAATCTGCCTGAAAGAAAAACAAAACATAACCACACCACCCCCCCCCCAGCTCGGTAATGCTGCCCAATTGCCGTCTGTGCCATCTCCATGGTTTTGAGCCTTCATTATGCAGCTTGTACTCAGCACACTTTTATTTAAAGCAGAGCTAAAAGTGGAACTAAATAGCTGACGTTCATAGTCGCTGGGTGTGATGCAGAGTTACTGGGAGGGGGCCGGGACAGGGAGAGGAGCACTGTTACTGCTGGGTGGATTAGCTTCATTTATTTGCACAGGACTATCCAGAACCCTCTAAACTGGACCAAGCTTTATCAAGGAACATAAGCTAACTTAGTAGTAACTCCTTACTTAGTAAGGAGTTCTATTTTGTTTTACTCTTGTTTACTTTTGTTCTATACCCTACAATGACGCAGTTCAGTTCACTGTGGCTGTCGCAACGACCAGGCAAACTATTACTACATTACTGCAGCACCCCTGTGCCGATGGCTTTCCGTGAAACCATCTCCATATTGCAGAGCCATCTGTTTTCCTTACTGTCCAAGCATTAGGCTCTGTAGTATAAATTACTAACTACTCTGTGGCTTTCAATTGTTCCTGTTTGTTTAGTGTGCCAGCAGCAAGTCTTCAGCTCTTCAGCACCGTTTATAAGTTTCTCTTGCTCTTTTTTTTTCTAATTATGCCTCAGGCAAAACTATAGTTGAGTGAATTGTCGGTCATTCATGTTGCTGAATTATTGGCTTGATAAAATAAACTTTGGGAGATAGGTAGGTAGGTAGTGTCCTCATTTACAAAAGATTTTCTAGCTAGAGAAGCGACAGAAACAAGTTAAAAAATCATGGTTCACGAAAAGCAGTATTTTGCTCCCCCACCGCCCCAGTTTCCTTAAATGCACACCAGTTTGTCATATTGCTGGCGATATGATCTCATACAGAAAGATCTTTTTCGGCTGTGAAGTACGTGCTCTGCTGAAGAGTTACAGATACTTCTGGAAAACTTCCTGCTGAATTTATCAGCTTGTGTTTGAAACCCAATTGTAGCGTAACAATTGCGTAGTTTTAAAATGTAAATTCATTGTCTGTCTTTAAGACCAAAAAGATGCAAGGTGGCTTGTTTTGTTTTGTTTTCTTCTTATATGTATAATATGTTTTTGCATTCTCAATTCAGGCTAAACTAGTTAATTCCAATAGTTCTCTGATGTTCTGCACCCACCATAGCTGCAGCGATGGGCACCGTGGTGTGCTTAGCTCCATAAAGTGTTTGCTTCTGGGTAGCTTAAAACTGTTGGAGGAGAAGGGGTTGCTTTGCTTTTTGAGGTGAGAAAGGTAAGAATAAGTGAGAATGTAGGGTAGAGCATTTTGTGGCTGTCCAGGACTGGCACGTTTTGGGGGTGACAGACCATGTATATTGAATGTGTTGTGATTTTATGGGAAGCAGGTGGTGAGGTGGATACCCGTTCATAACAGGGTGGTGCTGAAATTTTGGTACAACAGAAACGGTGCGTGGGGATGTTGGTGCTGTTCCCCTAAGTCAGCTGGACTTTGGATCCAGTTTCCCATCCCAGGCTAGAGGAGTAGTTTTGATAATATACCACAAAATGAATTGAACTGCAAGGGAAACACTTTGTCCCTCTGTAGTTCAGATACAATGTCAGACAGCTCAACACTAGCCGAAGGCTTTGAGTCTCCCTAGCATCCGAAGCCTGGTAAGCTGCTGCTGCTATTTCAGTCAAGCTGTGTGGCTCGGCAGCGAGCAGCGTTGCGTGGGGCAGCCTCTGCCACTTGCTGTGGGCCCCTTTCTGGGGAGCTTTGAGCTGGGTGATGGAGGGGTGGGAAAGGAGAACCCCTTCAGAGCCTCCTTGGCTTTTTTCAAGAGAAAAGGATGCTTCAGAAAAAGAGGAAAAGGCCACTAATGTCCATTTGTTCTGACCGATAATCCATGGGGCTTGTAGGCTTGTGGCCTTCAGAAGAGAAGGGTGAAGTAGTTGAAACAGTCACAGAAGTTTTACTTAGGGTTTGAGGGAGGAAACAAAGCTTTCGGTCAAGTGAAGCCATATGAAAGGATTTTCTATTCCAGTGCAATGTTAGTACCCCAGTTGTAGCGCTGTGGTCATTAGTGCCCTTAATTTACCTTCCAGTAAATACTCCAGATAAGCCACTGTGGCCAGCCACATTAACTTTCTATTTATTTCTCTTATGATGGCCACCTGAAGCAATAGATTGATGCCTGCAATTCTTCCTTCATTAATAATCAAGTTCTTAAAGCAGTGAGAGGAGCGTCTGTTCACTTGGTGCTTAAACTGGGCTACTGATGAACTGCTGGGTTTTTGATCTCTAAGATTTTCTTAGTGATTATCAAGATACAGAAGGAAGGTGTGTCCAGATTTAGAAGAGGAGCTGAAATGTCTGTAGGTTAGCTAGCAGACATTTAAGTGATAATTGGGTTATTGAAGAATGCCAGCAAGACAGCTGATGCATGGAAAGTCAAATGTGTGTCAGGCTCCTTTGAAATCCATAAAAATTTAATCGTTTAGGTTTTCCTGTGGCTTTAACTGTGTCCCACAGCAACTTAACAATGGCTCAGCCTCAAAGTCTTAAAACTCCTTTCATAATATCAGTGCAAATTCATACCGAAATAGAGAATTTGCAGTGTTTGTCATTTCCAAAAAGTATTTTTCCAATTCAGTTGTGGCATTTAGTGATAGGAGTGCTGTAGGGCTTGTGTGGGTGGGGACGGTTTATGCCGAATACAGTGACAGCTGCAAGTCTAGTCTCCAGAAACCTGGGTTTGGCCCCGAGTATCATTCTCTTTCCCCTCTATTCCTATTTCAAGTCCGGTAAAGGGAAACATATGTTTTCTTGCATCAGCTACGTCGGTGTTACCTTGTGAAGCATGACAAGGTCATGTGTTTGTATGGCAAAAGAGGAAAGCTAAGATTGTGTTTGAGCTGTCATAGACCTGCTTTTTTCCTGTGATGTATTGAAGATTTCTGTGATATACATGGTTAAATTTCTGTTCATGTAGGTATGCGTGTGTTGATGCTACATTGCTGCTCCTGAAATTGGTACTGTTATATTATTAATATTGCAGATCATGCCAAGAAGGTGTCTTGCATTTAATATAGAACATAAGAAGGTTTGCCTACCCCGTATGAAAATCTCAAATTGGAACTGAAGATGCTATAAAAATTTAAAAGGGACAAGGTCAGTCTGAAAATCATGTGTTTTAAAAAGCAAAAAATCATCTATTTTTAACAACAAATTTGCTTACCTCTTAGTACCTGTACTAATAACATTTTTGGTTATTAACACTTGAAAATAGTTTTAAGCATTATTTTAATTGTAAAACTACTTAATTAACATTTGTCTAGGTGCCTTTTAATTTGGGGTTTTCTAGTTGAGAGACATGAGAACTGATCAAAAGCATTTGGGTTCCCGTGCTCCTTCTGTATGATCAAGCAAGTTCAATTTATTTCACTCATAAAAGATGACGGATGACTCACTTGCTTTGTACCAACATCTTTATTGAGGAAGAAAAAGTGGATAAGAGGGTTCTTCATTATAGTGAGTAAAGACAAAAAGAATTCAGTAATCAAAAGTTTTAACAAATTCAGACTGCAGCTGAGGTGCATGGTTTAAACACTTGTGGAAATTAAGCACGGGAAGAATTGGAGGGGAATAGTATGGGCCTTGCCTTCCTTGGAAGACTTGAAATGTGATCCCATGGGTATTCTGTTTTTTCTGTTTGCTAAATTATAAAAACAAAATTAATTTGAATTAGGTGAGAGGCAAGACTAAATGTTCACAAAGGTTCTCTTAGATTGACTAAGTATTTCCTAGGAAGCTTGTGGAAAGCACCAGTTCCAACCATCTGGGCTTTTAACCATAGCACAACTCTTTTTTGTCTGTTCTGTGCCCACTAACTATATATCTTCTAATTTGAGAACTCAAACGAGAAGGGTCTGTATCCATGAGAAGATGCTGTCCTCCAGAGCGCAGAATTTAATGTGAAAGTTCAGAATCCCAGTTTTTAATGTATTTTCAAAGAAGAGCCATGAAGGTGCACTTCCAATTAGTGGCTGATCAAGACAGCAAGTAATGGTGAAGTGCTACCAACTTATCCTTTATTTCAGGTGAGGGAAGTGAGGGTAGAGATTCCAACCTTGCCATGACCTGGCTTAAAGTCTTTTCTGGCTGCTTTGAAGACTTGCTGAGCACCAGGCTGTAGTTATTACCTATAGGAAGTCTACTACAGATATAGTAAGTAGTAAATATATTTAGTGTTTTTAAAAATCTGAGATTCCTCAGATCCACACCCGGCAGTGGAATAAGAATTGTGAAGGTAAATTTAACAGTATTTGTAAAGAAGCAAGATAAAGCAGGAAAATATCATAGAAGACATCTGAGAAGATAAGTGTGGGCATTGTGTGAAATACTGTAAATAACATTCTGTGCATGAAAATGGGAGCTGAATAACTGCCTCTTCATCCGTGCAATCCTGCAGACTGTGGTAATTTGAGGTCCTTTGGAAAGAGGCGCATAATCAAAGTCTGAATCCTTAGCACAAGCAGACTGATTTGGATTGCATAGGCAAGACGAATTCAAGCATTTCCTAGTTATTCAGTTCTTCGTTTGTAACCGTAAGGATTTGAATGTCGCTTTCTTACCGGGTACGACAACACAGGAACAAACACCACTTGTCCCCTCGAATACGAAGTGTTTCTTGGGTCAGCACAAAAGCTCAGCTCTTTTGTAAATGGTGTTATTGTAAATACCTAGATAAATACAATAAGAAGCTTTTGGAGAGGATTTCTTCCTTTTGGTTCCAGTGGGAGAGGGGTAAATGAAATAATCGATGTGCCCCCTGAGCTGCCACCAGGTTTCGTGTGGCTGTCTTCCCTTTGGCATGCAGATAGCAGCAGCGCATTTTAGCACCTCGCCTACAGCATCCACCTCCTGACAGCAAAACTTGTCAATAGAAAAGCATTCAGCACTTCATTATTTCTACAACCTGAGTGCATTTGCAAATTAATTGATGTGTGGGAGGAAAGGCATCTGCTATTGTAGGAGCCCTTAACTGTTGCAGCAAAACTAGAAATAAACTGCTTAGCTGTAGTGAGCCCGTAACTCTCTTGCAGGTGTTGAAGCCTCTGAAGTGGCATCTTGTCCATTTTTCTTGTTGTCTTTGGGCTTGGTTTTGTTTGTTGTTTGTTTTTAAAGAACCAAAATGCGCTGCTCACTGAATTGTGACCATGAAACAAAATACATGATAGAGATAATGCCATGTATGCACATATGTGGTTAGTTAGCAAGTAGTTTCATACTTCTTGCTGGCTCAGCACCAAGAGAGTTTTAATTAGACGTGTAATGAATGACTGGGAGCGTTTTAAAGGCTATTAATCTTATGGTGTAATTGAGTTAATTATAATATCATTATAAGCTCCCATGAAAATAGTATGAAGTGTATTCCATTTGTTTTGCTCCTGAAGATATTTCGGAGGTCCCCCAGCTTCATCTGAAGTACTCCTACTGCAAGTCTTCAACACAGAAAACTGTAAAACCTCTTCATGTGCTGTCCCACGAATTCCTTCTGTTGGTCTCATCATCTGGTGCTGGGCTCTCTGAGCTGCCGCTTTACCTGTGAGCTGCGGGGAGCTTCTTGCAGTGGAGCGTCTTTTAGCTTGCATTGCACAGTGTAGTATTTCCTTGTTTTTCTGGTGGGTTAGCCTACCCGAGCATGGCAGATGAGAGGAAGAATATGTGATCTATTTTCAGAAATAAAGATTACAGCAGCTTTCGAACTGTTACTCTTTGTGCTGCGGTAAAAAAAAAAAAAAGTGTAGCAAAAGAGGTGTTTTTGCAAAGCATATGGCTTTTCCACTAGCTCAGACTACAGTAGGTTTTGGAGTTGGTTGTAAAACATCTCTGTGCTTTTTGCACATCTTCAACAGATGGACAGATAAACTTTCCATAATCCATGCCTTTCAGAAGAGGAGATGAGATTCTCATCTGTAAAAGCTGTTGAGGCAAACCTCATCTGTATAAGTCTGTTGTATGCTTGGATGTTGGGGCGTGAAGATTTGATGGATACACGGCTAAGCACTGGAGTGACTGATGTTTTGGGGGCTGTCCTTTTGCAGATGCAAAACCAGGCCTGCTTTTGTATGTTCTTCGAGCCTTATGAGAGCCTTTGCTTTATCTATTTTCAGAATGTGCATAATTGTGGAACAAGCACGCTGCTCAAATCCACCTTCTCTCTGGTTTGACTGATGCACTGTCATGTTTCCTTTTTGTAACCCGGCCTGATCAGGATCGCTTTGGTTTACTATTTTAAATTATACAATCAAGTGTTGTGTCCAACCTTAATTAACCCTGCTGGGATGGTAGAACTGCCTTTTTTTTTTTTTTTTTCTTCCTTTCACTAACTTTCCTGGTCACACTTCTATGTTTTCCATCCTCTTGACTATTACAGATTTTGTAAATAATTTGGAAATGGCAGCTTGTGATGTATGGGCCTCTTTAACATTTCTTTGATTTATGTGCACTGTGCTGAAAAAAAGCAGAGGAAGCATATTATTCTGGGAAAAATGTTGCCAGTCTTCAGTTTTTTCAGTCTTAGTTAAAAGCTACACTTTTATCAATCAAACCTGATAGATTCTTTTTTCATCCCTAAAAACATTCATAACTTAACTCTTTGAAGTCTGAAGAAATAATTTGACTAAGACTTTTATAAATGCCTACTTAAGTTTTGGATGTCGAACTTGAAGTATCTTTTCAACCGATTTTTCACAAGTTACCTTTTTCATGCATTGCAGCTTGGTCGTCTAAAAGCAGAGGCATTAAAAAATCGCTATGGGGGGGTATTTTTTTTTATTTTAATGAAAATTTGGCCATATATTGCTATTATCAATAGTGCATTATACAAACTGATGTAGTAAAACACATTCTGGTCTCTAGCAATATGGAGTAAGGTGATTTCTCTACCTTTTGTACAAACGACAAGGATTGTAGATTAATGATAATTCAACTTCTATAAATGTCCTAATGAAAGGCAGAGAGCTAATTTTTCTTAAGTCTAGTGTTCTGTTTCAGGTAAAATTCCTGAAAGTCCATGTTGTAAGCCATAAATGGCTATTCTGAAGGGTTAAAAATCAAAAAGGTGAACGGAGTTTTAATTTAGAATTCTTAGTTAATGCGTAATACTGTTTCAGCTGGAGAAAATTCTCAGTGGAACCTCTCAGAGGAGGAAGAACTCACACTGCTGCTAGTGGTCAGCAGGATTTCTCTCTCTCCCAAAAGTCAATGGGCGGTTGAAGACAGGATTCAGATATATATCATTAATTTTTGAACACAGAAAACTTGACTAAGGGAGAAAAACTTTTAAATTGCTTTGTGGGGAGGGAAAAAAGGTTTCAGGTTTTGTTCTCCATTACGCTTCAGCATTCTGCTTGCAAGTACAGCCGTTATGGTCTTTTCCAACAAGTATTCTAGACGTGTCCATTCGGTGTTGAATGCACTATCTGTTAAACGGGGAAAATGATGTGTTTCTTTTTGATGCTCATCCTCCAGCTTGTTGCTGATCTAACGTGCAGCCACCTATGGAAATTCTAGGGTTTGTCTGTGCAAAAATCCCTGTTACAAGGGAGGGTGAGAGTTTAAACCCCTTTCTCTAACCACTGCTAACAGTGACCTGTATCAGCTGCCATTATTTTTGTAGGAGTGCTTTCTGTGGGTCACTTTATACTGTCTTGGAAGGAGTATAAATTAATCCCATCATGAATATTCTGAAGCTATAATAGGAATGTTCATATAGGGAAATAGGCCACATACATTCTGTTCCAAATCGAAATGTCTTGCTTCAAGCTTTATTTGGTTGTCCTTGCTAGCGGGCTGGAAATTAGCATTCCCAGCAGCATTGCTTTGGGATGCCTGCTAGATGCGAAGAAAGAGGACGTTAGCAGAGTAACTATTCAAGGAAGAATCATCTCCTGATATGGCAAGTTCGGCTCAGCATAAACTGTATTCATGTAAACCCTTCTGCTGGCCACGGTACTGTGATCACCTCTGGTAGAAGAGAGCAGTGAGGTCTGGTACAGCTTGGCAGAGCCCATGGCATGCTCATGTCACGGGGAACTGCTGGAGTTCCATCTTTGGGTGCACCTTTCCCTTCAGGAAGGCCACAGGAGGTGGAGTAAAGCTAGGTTGAGTAAAGCCAGGTTTCTGTATGCTGGCAGGAGGACCCATGGCTGGGCTAAGAGCTGTGGTCTGGCACTCAGTATGGGTGTTCGCTGGTCTAAATAGATTGTGCATTTTGATTATTGTGCGAGTGACAAAAGCTAAGGAAAGGCATTTAACAACAGTTAAAATAATTAAATTTAATGAGTTAGGGGAAAAAAATATTAGCAGCCCAAGTACCAGCCGGGGTCATTACTGCTGCATTGCTTATCCACTAATGGATTTCCCTCTTATCTCTCCTTTGACCATCTCTCTCCCCTTTGTCTGATGGTGCAGCTGGATTAGTTGGATTTACGTAAGCTGCACCTTGCAGACATTTTATTGAAGAAGAGTATTCATGTCTTTGTCTGAAAAGTAGTTTGTTTGCTATAGTGGTAAAGCCCAAGCACAACGCTGCAAATCATGGTGTGCTGCTAGACAATATGAAGAGTGTTTCTGTTGCTGATTGCAGCCCTTTATTCTACCACTCAGTTCTAAAGTATCTTCACATTTCTTCTATAAGCA
Source organism: Eurystomus gularis (assembly GCA_013400335.1). Lineage (NCBI taxonomy): Eukaryota > Metazoa > Chordata > Aves > Coraciiformes > Coraciidae > Eurystomus > Eurystomus gularis. Next base: position 230,737 of record VZZY01008090.1, read on the forward strand.
CCTGAGCATCCCCTGTCACGGAGGCAGCAAGCCATTCTTTATACTGACATAGCTGCCACCTGAGCCCTTGGCACCAAAGATTTAGTCTAGGGCTTTAGAAAATAATAATTTTAGTGAGAGAGCAGTGTCTTCAGTTCAGAGTTCTGGTGGCTGTTTAAGGGGGCACAGCAGCTCTGGGGTAAGATACCACTTCTGTCCTTATTCAGTCTTGAGTTTAATGATGGCTTTGCATAGGACAAATAATCTGTAGCAGGGAAAAGGTAATACTTCTGTCAAAAGGGAATTTGGATCTTCTGTTAGGTATTGATCAAATGCACTTCTTGGGTCTTTAGACTTGAATGAAATGCGTTAAGTGAGCCCGTAATATTCACAAGTGTGAATATATCACATAGAGCAACACCAAGACCGTTTACCTATTAGTGAACAGCCTCTGTGCCAGCTGCTACCCTTGAGCTCAGGGTTACTTGGAAATCCTGTTTGTTACTGCACGTGGTCTTATTTTGTTATCTACGTGCAGAACACAATGTAATAATTTGACTGTGCTTTTTGTGGTTCTGTGCCTGGGCTGTAGTTGCATCTTCAATGAAATGCCGGTTCATTTAGTTCTCTTTCAGGAAATCCATATATTCAAGCCTTTCAGAGAACCTGTAGGTATTTATAAACATCTTAACCATAAAATACAGTTAGTTTTCTGAAGAGGTGAAGAGTGGTCTGTAGCCCCCGATTGCGATTACTCTGCCTTTTTATCCAGTTCAAATACCAGATCTCTTTAAACCTCGCATCCTGTTGGCTCTGTAGTGTCTCTTTGTGTTGACGTTATCCAAAAAGCAAGATGTGTCACTGATTTAATTATTCAATGGATTCCAGAATGCTTTAAAAAAAACTCCAAAACCCTGGAGAAGGATTCGTGGCTTTTGCAGAGACTTGGGACAGTGCAGATAATTTTATTGGCAGCAAGGATGCAGATGCTGAAGTTTTGACCAATTCCTTGAAGAAAGTGCCACCAAATTTGCTATCTCTGCATGGTGAAAAGCCGAAGGCTTACAGGCGGTATTGGAGTGAGGGAGCATTGATGCAGTCATTCATCAGCAGAACCTCAATATTTCTGAAAGAAAAGTACGGAAAGAACGCGCTTTAAAAAAAAATCTGACACTAATTAAAACAGCACTCTCAGCAAAAATAGGAATTCAAAGACAACAGAATAAAAAATGTTGTGAAGACAAGATGTTAAAAGAAACGGGCCTGTGTATCAATGCATTCCTTCTGTCTCTATAAATGTCTAAATTCATTTTTCGACTCCCTAGCCTTGGGAGGGAGGAGAAGAGACCGAAGGGAAAAGCAGGATTGTCTGTGCTGGCCCACATGCGGGTAGACGTCCTCAGAACGCTCCGTATCGCCTGGTTTGTTTTGAGCTTCTCAGTGCAAGGCAAATGGGAGCCGTGGCGTGCGAGAGGTTTTTAGAAGTACGAGCTCATTAGTTTCACAGTTTAGTCAGATCAGGGTGTTTGGGGAAAAAAGATGCAATAACTTCTGTACAGGGATTTGAAAAAAGAATGGAATGAGGGTAGCCTTTGTTCCCATCATGGATAGACATTTGTATGTTAAATATTCTTGTAAACTGGAGAGTGTTTGGGGGGCATAAATGCTTTACAAAAATAGAACAAAGTGTCCTAATTAGATTGTAAACTAGAGAAAAAGGCACAATGTCTCACTTTCCTATTAATTGAAAAACCTGCAGCCTAGTTCCACAAGAGGAAAACCAGTAAGGAGAGAAATTGAAGACTGCTCTTTTGCTTTACTGATGCTGTTTTGGCCAAGTCAAGAAATCAGCTATCCTAAAATGATCAAACATTGTTTGGAGAAAAAGAGAATTTCCAAACCGGCCTCATTATCTGAGAGAAGCTTAAAAATAGCAATTAAGGTAGGATCATTTCTCTCTTGCCTGCTTTAGTCTGCAGAGATGAAACTGTGGGAGTGTCCTGCTTGCTTGCTCATTGCTCTTTTCAAAAGAACGACTGGAATTTTATCATAACAGACAAATCCCTCGTTAGCTGCAAGGGAGAAATAGTTTAATGATGAGGAGCAAAGTCCCGTGCATCTGAAAAGGAGGCAGATGTGCCCACATTCAGCAGCGTCCCAGTGAACTCCAGCTCCCTGATGGGCGAGTGTCTGTCAGCCACTTCTGGAAAACTCCGTTTCCTCAAGAAATGGAAAGAAACATTTTGGGTTTAATATATTACGTGTATCTGAGAAAGGGTTTTCTGTTTATATATGTGGTCAATACATATTTACATGAGAATGTAAAAAAATACCACAACGGAGTAATATGATTACAAAGAAAAGGCATTCTTCTGATTTTCCTTTTTAAAGAAAACCTCTTGGTGCTTAAAAAGCTTTAAGTAATAGTAATATGTAAATTTAGCGTGCAACTGCGAGTTGACATGATCAATTGTAAAGGCTCCAAGTGATTTTTTTTATTTTATTTTATTATTCTTTTTCTTCCTCCCTCAGTTCTTACCTTCTTCCTTCTCAACCGATTTTTGCAGCGTTAAATGGCCTTGTCAGTAAGTGGAGTGTAAGGACTTGTTTGGTCAGCAGTCAGCACATGCAAAACCTCCAGCCCATGAATTATGGAAACCAAAGACCTTCAGACCCAGCATGATTCTAATGATGAAGCTTTAATTTAAAAAGTTTCAAATTAACACTGTCTACATGCTTGTAGTTTCCTGACATATGCTGTAAAGTAATCCTATAGACCAACACAGAATCTGTTGCGATAGAGTCGGTACATTTGTGTTGAACAAAGGGACCTCACTGCATTGTTGTGGTTTAAACCCTTGGGCTACGCCACAAGTTCTCTGTCTGCTTCAAACCTTACAGACAGTCTGCAGAGGACAGTGTGATCTTCTGGGGGGGCGTGTGGAGGGGTTCTGCTTTGATTATTCTAGGGGGTGCGTTGCCTTCTTTCTGGTAAGAAGAGAGTCATCAGGGTAGAATAAATTAAAGATACAATGTGAGTAACTTTTAAAAAAATATTGCTGCGTTTGGAACTAAATCCAGTTTGTATTTCTCTAATACACCTTCCCTGTTTAAGTAATTCATGGGAAAGCCGAAGACATCCTATGTGAGTGAAGAAATTGCCCTCCTTAACAATTACAGCTGTGAGAAATGTGACTCCAGAGTACTACCCAGTAACAATGTGTTTCGCTTTGTGAGAAAGATTGAAAGCCGTTAATACATGAATGAGGTTTCCATATCCTCAGGAAAACCGAAAATGTGAATTATGGCACCTGTAAAACATTAGTGATATTTTCTTGCAGAAAATATAGACCATGTTGCCATTAATGTAGGAAAATAATGAATCTCAAAAATAATGAAATTTAAAAATAATCCAAGTTCTGTTTTTATTTACCTCAGGTAAAGCTTCTGTATGTATTGAAGTGATATTTTCAGTACTTTTCCTCCATCTGTGAGAAGTAGAATCTTTTGATTTTAAAATGTGAAATTCACACATCTACTTGGAACCACAGTTTTATGAAAAATATCAGCTATCATGAGACTCATCATGAAACTGTACAAGTTGGCGCTGGCGTATATCCTAGCTGCTAAGTGCTATACATTGATTTTTGTTGTTGTTGTTATTTTCTATTTCTTAGTTTTCTGAAATAGATTTTGTGTTTCATCTGCATGGATTGGGGGGAAAAAAGATCAATCTTGTTGAAATTTTTATGGAGGAATATTTCATTGGGAAGTAAAGAGCTTAGCATCATGTAAACCAGTTGGAATTCCCCAAAGCTGAAAGGCATGGATGCTTGCTGCATTAAAGGTGCTGAATGACGGGGAATTCCGTGGCAGCTGATAAAAACATTATTTACTACCTAGTGCTGCACCAATACTCATGTTCAGTGAGTATTTACCATAGTTTATGGATAAAGCTATTGCTATTTACCACTCGGCTGGTTGACGTGGACGCAGTTGTGAAAAGCAGATGGGAGGTCGTTGGGAATACCCTTGCAGAAGGCAGTTGTGACCATCCCCAAGTGCCCAACTTCTGGCTCCGTTGAGTCGTGGGGTCTCTCGGACCTGCGCGAACCCCCTCTCTGCAGACACTGGCACACACACCAACTCTGCTGGGTCAAACCGAAGGCTCCTGTCACCCCACGTCTCATCTCCAGCAGTAGCTATAAGCACATGTCTCTATACAATGTTCTCCTCACGTTCTCTGGCTCAGGGACTTGTTGAGCTAAATGTAGTTTCCGTGTGTTTATTAACCCTCAAAGGGTTTGTGGCCCATGAGCTCATCTCAGCTTCCCTGCATGAGCCTTTTAACACCCATAATATCCCGTGACAGTCCATTCCATGTGCATTCCCAGAGGTGAAGAGGGAACGTTTGGAAACAGTGTTCTCTTGTTAGTAAGCCAAAATTTTGAGGGTATTGGTCTGTTCTTAGCTGAGATTTGCTGCCATGGCTGATGGTAGAAGACAAAGGTGTTTATTTTGCAAGAGGAAGAAGGAACTGAATGGCACGTTTATTATCCATCAGGGCCATTGGACCTCCCGGCTCTAGTTTCGGTGCTAGCAGTACTGCTTCGGCACTGTTTTCAGTCTTGTTTCTCCTCCTCGGAACAAATGATTAAGAAACAATTTCCCAGTCTCTTCAGTTAGCACCCCTCCACCCCCCAAAAGGAATGCATTCTGTGCAATACAGTATGTGATATTTTAATAATGTATAAATCAAGCTGGACAGAAGCTGCCTGTCAGTTTTATTAACTTTGACCTTTTCTCCCATTATAAGGATGGTTTGGTGAATATTTAATGGCCCTTATAGATTTTGACAGTTGGATCTGCATTCCTAGGAGCAAAGGTAGATCAGAAAGAAATACTTATAATTAATAAAAATAGCTTAATTGCTAGGAGTCAGCCCTCAAGGGCAGAACTGTTTTTTTTAGGATGTATTTATTTTTAATTCCTTTTTTTCAGAGCCTGACCACTAAATGTCAGATTAGCTGTAGCCAGAAGGTTCTGAAATGTTTTTAAAAGGTTGCATTTAAAATTCCTCTCTGATTAGCACCTGTGATTACCTCCGTCTCTGAACAAGTATCCAAATGATGTTTTTTGCTGGAAATACCTGTCGGCATCATTCTGCTCAGTGAATGTGAGTGAACGGTGTCAACAACACAAACTGGCTTAAGGGGGGCCTGCTTTTAATAAGATGCAAGAAGCAAAGGGAAGAGCATGTTCCTGAGTCAGGGGGTCTTCACCAGAGCTGTCTTTCCCATTAATTCCCTGCATATTGCACTTGCTGCAAATTCTGGGAGCGAAGATTGAGAGCTAAGCCCCTGGCACTTTGAAGCATTGCTTTTCAAACACGTACTGTCCATTGCTCTCATTGATTTTATTTTTTTTATTTTTTTTTTTCATTTCAGAAATCTGTCAGAGAAAAACAAATCTGAGCAAAATTCCTTGGTCTAAGCAGAGCTGTTGAGGCAACACAATCCCCCTCTTCCCTGGCAGAGCTCGGTTCCCTTTCCCATTAGGAACACAATGTGTCTTCATGTTGTGCCACGGCCGAGATCACGCGGCAAAGCAGCCAAGTAGTTGAGGAGCCGGTTAAAAGCCTCACGGATGCTCTGAGCATTGACATTTGAGTGAACGTGGCTCACAGCACAGCTCCACTCATTTGAGTAGCCGTTTTCAAGTAGATCGCTTTTCCAAGCGTGGTTTCCCTCCTTTTCAGTCAGTACCCTGCGCAGTAGCTTTTCCCAAGACCACTTTATTTTCTGAACGCTTCCAAGTCGGATTTTCCCAAGTGTAACGTTTTTTCAGATGCAGAAGACCATGGAGTTAAGAGTAGTTAGCGTGTTAAGCAGTTCGTATTTTTCAGAACAAATCTTTAGAGAGTTTAATGAGCACATTGATGTGGGGACTAGAAAGGATGAGGACGGAAATTGCATTTGTCTGACACTGAACCCCCCCTGCTTCAAAAATGGGGAGCTAAGAATGTAAAGAGTGTTTAGAGGTGAGTTTGGAACTTGTTGCACTTGAAGCTGGTTTCAGGACAAGCACAGCACTGTAGCTGTTCTTCAATCTGCAAGCAGTGGGAATGCACTCAAAATCTTGCAGATTCATGTTGTGTCCTCCATAAATTCGCCTTTCACTGGCAAGTAAAATAAAAGGTTAGAGGAGAAAGCTATTGAATGTGAATATTTCTGCAATGCTATGGAGATGTGCTAGCAGGCATTTTAAAGGCTAGATTTTTCTTCACAGTGATAGAAACTTCTTTGCGAATGTTTTTTGGTTTTATGTTTAAGAAAAAAAAGATGTGTTACTTCTAAAAAGCTGCTTTATATAGTGAAAAGGTTGCATCTTTCTTCCTCTTAGCTTCCAAAAAGTAAGAATGCTTGATCCCTTGAGAGGTGGAACAATCCTAACCTTTCAAAGCAAGCCCAAGTTTAAGGAGAGTTAGAACTTGGGAGTAAGTCTTTGATTGATTACCTTACTTGCCCTGTAGCATAATTTCCTTATAATACTGATTTCACAGCAGGCTTTTTACATATGCTGTCGTTGGTACCATCTTCCATCCAAGCAATATGTATGTAATACCATACATTAACTGACTGACGGGCTGTGAGCTGTATCGGGTGCTACAGACAGCAGAGGTCTGACATAGGCAGAGTACCCCAGCGGCGCGTATTTTAATGTATGTGCTTTTTATTATCCAGTTGCAGTACCATGCCGGGCTCGCATCTGGCCTCTTGAATCAGCAGTCTCTGAAACGTTCAGCCAACCAGATGGGAGTCTCTGCAAAACGCAGGCCAAAAGCTCAGCCAACGACTCTGGTCTTGCCTCCTCAGTAAGTCATGGAATATTCTGAAGAGTTTGCATGGGGAAGGGGGAATTGAAAAGAAAAAATAAACTTACTGTATTTATTTATTATTCAAAATCATCATAACAGCAGCTTTGCGCTTGTGTTTTTGTTGCATGCACAATGAATTCTTGTGTTGAATGGGTGGGGTATGCTGTGGAAAGAATATTTTGCTGCTTCTGTCTGTGGAGGCACTGTGACAACAGAAAAGTTGGAAGGATTCTTCTTTGAAGCAGGTCATAAAAGTTTTTGCAACATGAAATTGTCATTGAGAAATGATGTTCCCCTGATTATTATGACTTGGAGCTTCAAGTAGGACTTTTCTGAAGGTCCTAAAAGACTGAAGCCCAAAAGTCTTTGGTGTGAGTGCTTTCTCGACAAACGTCCGTTCAGAGTCCATCTGTTCACCATATGCTAATTTTGCATTGGATCTGAACATCTTTTACAGGTGACAGGCAATTATGAGGACACTTAGAAACTCTTTGAGGACATACAGTGTCAACACTTCAGGCAGTCTGTGTACTGATGCTAAAACACAGAGATGTCCACAGCTAAGCTTATAAATTAATAAACTGCTTAAAATATTTAGTTACATATAAGAAAATGATTATTATGTAGAAAATGAAGTGCTAAACAATTACTCATTGTACTGAGCATCCTTGTAGTTTGTGGAACTGCCAGCTTTTTTTTTTTTTACAGGACAGGAGTTACTGATGTATAAACATTGTGTTACTAAAAACTTCAGAGTTGTAATAATAAAAGTCCCTGTTGTCACCAGAGTCCAAAGGCCTAAGTTGATGGAGGAATCAAAGGAAGTTTAGAGCTTTTTCCTCGTGAAATGAGGAAAAAAAACAAATCAGAGTCAACAGAGCTTTTCCCATGTGTATAAAATTTAAAGGGCTGTGAATTCAACAATCCGTAAAATGTTCTGTTGTTTTACCAATGCATCAGATGAAGAAGAAAGGCAGCTCTTGCAGCACTACAGGTTTGAAAACTCGATGTTGTTTCTCGTATATCTGTGAAAGAACAGGGGTATAATCTGGCAGATGGGCTAATTAGTTTCCTTCCTTTGTTGGGGTGTCAGGTTTATCCAGAGCTTAAAATGGACTTCTCCAAGAAGTCCATGAACTGTGATACCAGGTGTCGCCGTTTTTATTCAGAGGTCTTAAAATATTTTGGTGTTTAGTTTTTGTTGTAATCATGGCTTCTGCAGTTACTAGAAATACGTATAGTGAGAGAGAAAGAGTGAGCTTCTATTCCTCCATGGAGGAGTCTGTACCTGAACAGTTGCAGCTGTATAAATCTTCATATGAGATACACAATACTTTAAAATGTGTATATTACATGTCTCTCTATCTGCAGGTGATTTTTTTCCTTCAGTGGTGCAGGATTTGCAGATAGAATGAAATTTTAGGGAGGTAACTAAACTTTAGCTCGTAGTTGAATTATGTTTCAGTGTCTTATTGCCACTGCCAGCATTATTCGTAGGGAAAATATGTTTATGCTGAGCTGGCCCTTTTATCTGTCACTGGTTTCCTCCTCTCTGGCTTCTCTTTGACCTTTCCGTATTTGTCCTTATTTGCTATCTTGGTGTGTCTGCAGAAGAGAATAATAGTTATATTAAGTCCAATCAAATACCTGTTGAGCTCAATATCATGTCTCTAACACGGGGCACAAGCGGATTATGAAAAGACTTATGAAAACAGGCTTATGAGAAGTATTAAAAAAAGTATGGGAAATGGATTTTGATATCTTGATTTTGCTGTAGTTTCATGCAAATAGTGATGAATCATGCTGTGAGTTTCTAAAATGCAAAAGAAGAGAACCTCCAGGTGTAAAACTGCACATCTCCTTGAAAGGGCATGCTGCATACCAATTTTCCCGTGGCAGTTCAGGGGTTTGGGGCTTTTTTTAGCTTTATTGATTAGTCAAGAAAGGGGTAACTATTTCTTTTGTCTTCTTTTGCTTTGATGTATGCTGTTAAAATTAAGTTCGGTGACAAGTTTTTTGGGCTGAGTAACAATGTGCTATGTGTCAGGTATATATTAAATGTTGTTCAGAGCTACTATATTATCCAGAGCTTTTCTTAAACTTTAGTTAAACCTGGCTGTGGGCCAAAATGTCACTGTAGAACAGCAGATTGGATCAAATCACAGCACTGCAGTAATCACTTTCAGCCAGCAAAGGAATGCAGGAAGCACTTGTGCTCAGGAGGTAACACAGATGATGATTTGGACAAAGAATCTTCTCAAAACTGTTTTGTTTTAATGCTGATTTTGCATATGGATAGTTTGGTATTAAACATATCTTAATTTGAGTTAAAGGTAGCGTGTTACTGATTGTTTATGTTCCTGTTCCTCGAAGAAGCCGCGTGGGTAACTTTTGCTATTGCATGTTATGTTCTTAATGGCAATGATGCAAGCTGGGCAGTTACCTTGCTAATCCATATCTTTGATCTTTCCTCCTGTGGTAGGACTTGAGTTTTAGTCCACAGACTGGACCATATCCAAATGGTGTCTCTTCTCACGAGGGTGGTGACACAAAACTTGATTCTTACGCTGTGCCAACTCATTGTCCACTTGACCCTTCTCTCTCTCCTTACTCTGCTGCTTCTTCTCCTTTTCCACTCCAAAACAGCTGTTTTTAAAAAGCAAACAGATAAACAAAACCAAACCCAACAAAACGAAAACGTTCTCAGCCAGTCTTGCAGGCTCAAGCATCTCTTCCTACCTTGTGCTCTCAGAAGGAGCTGGGAAGCAGTTTTGCTAATGGCAAAGCTGGCATTTGGTAGCCCCACTCATTTGTCCCCTGCCAGCCTTAGGCTGTCTTTTGGTGTGCTCTGGTTTGGAAGCGAGCAGCTCTAGTTTTTCGCTAGTAGATACATGAAACAACAGCAGCAGTTTTGAATCAAAAAGGTATTTTTTAAAATGTAAGGTCTCTGTCGGATGCAAGCACTACTAGGAAAATTTTCACTTTCTCACTGTTTTTGTTATTTGAGGGCTTCTAAGGGTGCCGAACAGTTTTGAAGAAGACCTTTTTGTGTTCAGTTCTGCTTTTCAGGATTGGTTTTCACTGGCTTTGAAAGTGCAGAAAGGAATGCTAGATTGAAATGCGTCTCATTTCTAGCCAAATGTATCTGTATGAGAAGATGACTAACTGCTGGCTTCTTTCTCTCCCTGCTTTGTCCCTCCTTCTGTCTTCTATTAACAAGACATCTCCCTGTACTTGCTAATAGATGCGTTCCCTCACATGCTTCTCATCTGGCTGCTGGTTCCTTCCTTCTGTTAAAGAATCTGAAAGCAGTGTTTGCTGAAGTGTTGAAAGCTGTCAGCTCCTTCCGAGTGACTAGGAAAGCAGATACATGCAACCCTTCTGAAAACCAGGATGGCTGCTTCTGGTCTGAAATAAATAAGATAGGAAATGATGGATGTTAGTATTTATTTCCTCTTGAAATATAGTAATTGACACAGTTAATTAATCTTGTATTATTCTGATGGCACCGCATCTCAAAAGCAAACTCCCAGTTTGGGAGTTGTCTCCATGACCCTGTGGGAGCAGAACTCTGAGCCCCAAGGAGTCTGGGGTGGCTGAGAGCAGTGAGCCCATGGAGGTAGTCCCTGCCAGTGGACCACCCTGCTGAGAACCCAGCAGACTCTGGTATGTCACTGTCTAACTGGAAAGTGACAGCAGTGAATCACCAGGACGTGAGGAGAAAGGAAAGGGGAAGCACAGGATGTTGACTGTGTTCTTGCAGTTGTGTTTGTTGGCACGCACAAGAGGGTCAGTTAGTTTTAATGGGAATTTTTAGGGGTCTCAGTTGGAAACCTTGTAACTTTGATAGCTCTGTTGCATGGGGCTTTCTCAGTGCTCCCAGATTAATCATCTGTCTTCTCTGCCTGGAAGGAAATTGCCAGACCAAGAACTTGCTCACCACAAAAGGTACTGAGACTCTTGCCCTTTATGGTGCCCTTTAGGGTCATTTGTTGTGACATTTGCGGGTTTGGGGGAAATAAGCACACTATAAACAAGTGAAAGTCTTGTTCTTGTTTGACAACTTCAGGCTCAATGGACAGAAAGGCTTGAGCAAAACAGAGTCTAATTTCTTGTTTTAGGGCTCTTCAACTTGTCTTGTAAATCTCTTGTGCTCTGATGTATGTCCTAACCTGACAGTGAAAACACTGTAATGGATTGAGTAAAAATCTCTGTAAATTTGTACTCTATTGCGAGGAGTGGACCAGCAAAATTACTTTTCCTTTATTAAAAAGAAAAAAACTGGCAGTGCTGCCGATGATATTGTTCCAGATAAATGAGCAACAAAAAGCTGTGAAGATAATATTTCTTTTAGGAGATAATAAGGACTTGAAGATAGAGTGCTGGGCAGAGACTCAGGAGGACCAGGTTGTTTCTGCTACTTGTTCAGGGTGAGATGGAGGAGGTCTCTATTCTGCTCTCTACATCTCAGAATCCACCTGGATTCTTCTTCTAGAGAAGATGGATGTGTTCAGTAGAAGCACATACTTGTAAACGTTAGCAAAAGATGCTTTTTAGTGAGTGATCTCCTTTAAAAGCTTAATTTACAGGCTCAGCAGGTATCTGTTCATCTGGATTTGGAAAATAAATTTACAGATATCCCAAACTCTGTTTACTGTAGTTTGATTCGGTACCAGCATAGCTGAAGTGTTGTTCTTTCGTAGCATTAATGCTCTATCAGTTGTAATGATTCTGTCATATAAGTAGTGCTGTAAGGTTCAGTTGTATTTGTTCAAGAGCTTTCTTCAGGACACACAAGTTGAACCTTGAGGAAGGAGTTTCATTTAAAATAGTCAGTGATGTAGTATTCCAGAAGAGGTTGCTATTTTTAACAGCTATCTGAAAGGTGTATGTGTGTGTGTGTATATATATATAGAGAGGCTATACACTCAGTCATCAGATGTGCCAGAATAAATGATTTGGAACTTAACTTGTGTATTTTATCATTTTTATATTAAGAAAAATCCTGATGAGCCCCTTGCCAAGAGTTTTCGAAGGAAAGGGTTTTTTTCAGCGTTTTGTTTTATAAACAGCATCTAATTGCTTCCTAGGTTCAGGGATTTTCATTATGAAAGAAGGAGGCAGATCATTCTGAAGATAATGGCAAAGCGTGATGAAGCCAGTAAATGTTCATAGCTTTTGTATTCTGAAGACTGTATGTTTAAAGTTTTACTTAGTCTGACCTCGCTGTGTTACAGAGGTATGAAATTCCAACCTTGAAACCAAGACTCCACTGTGAAGTGTGACACCTGGTATATAGGCTGTGGGGCATGCAGTTATTTAACATGCGAGTGTTGTTATTACAATAATCCCATTCAATATTATGAGCTGTACTCTTAACATTTGGGCCTCTTTTGAGAAGTATTCCAGAGGAGAAGAGCAAAGTGTGTGGCTGTATTTTCCGGTGTGAGAAAAGTCATCAGAACTTCTTTGTGCGGTTCTCTAATTCTTCTTCCCCCCCACCAGCAAAGCTGCATTAAGTATCAATATTCATTAAATGCCACAGACATGGTAATGTAATAAAGCAATAATCCTCAGGCCGACATCTATACTTCTCTCCAGAAGAGTGGAGGTTGAGAATATAATTAAAAATTAAAACTCTGTTTGCATTCTGGAACATGGAGATCTCTTTTTGTACATGATGGGGAATTGTATTAATAAGGAAGAGATCAGTTTCCAATAACTTTCAGTACTGGGAGCTCATTTATTATCCCTGTTCATGTTCAGGTTTCTCACGGTGTTCCTTTAGCTTGACTTCAGCAAGACAGCGCAACAGGAGCTGTAAAAGAATGTGTTGCTGAAATACGTGACCCTTTTGCTCCACAAATTAATCCCTTTTTCTGTGAAGAAAAGAAGATTAAAAATTAGTTCCTTTATATTGTAAGACGATAATATTTTTATGAATAAGTTTAATTACTTTGCAGCCATGTACCGTGTAGATGGGATGTTAATTTTACTGTTTGGTATCTTGTGCGCAGTTTGGAGCACATGGTTGTACTGTTTTCTTTTTAGTTTTAATAAGTTGGTGCACACTTGTTCTGCAGATGTTTGGGAAGCTGGTTTTGTGTAAGGTGCAGCGCATTGCCATACAGTGAGATTGCATTTATCCCTAACTCATATATTGATTTTAGCGTGCTCGCAGTTTATGTGCACATCTTGCAGGATCTTTTGATACCCAGGTCTCTAATATTTTACCTGGTTCAACTAAGTAGAAGTTATCTTTAAAACTCCTTATGTTGTCTTTCATCAGCTTGTTAAATAACTTACTTTCCGTTAAAGAATCTTAGCCAATTGGATTTTTGCTCTTTTTTTTTCCTGCCCACGTGTTTGGTGTTGTTGAATGTGATCAATCTTTGTTAAATACTATTTTGTCTTGCTTTTTAATAAGCTCCAAATTTTGCACAGAAGGTCCAAAATAGTGACTTTCCCCCTCAAATACTGGTATGTTCACTACCAAAGCTAACCTAGCTGGCTAGAGCACTAATTCCTCGTGGCCTCGGGTAACAAGGACTGTGCTCATTAAGCAGGTGGGTTTGTGAGCGTTTGCTCATTCCCTAAAGGAAAATCTATGTCAATTATAAAATCCATGCTGTGCATTTCGGGGGTTTGTTCCGTTCCTGTCTAAGTACAGCGGTGGAGGGGTTTGATGTCATGATGGAGTTGCATGGTTCGCATTCCTCTAGACTTTTTCAAAGGAATACAAATAGTACATGTGTAGTATTTAGGCTTTTTTAAAGGAAAACTACTATGAACCTGTTCGAGCTGCCACCTGCAACACTGCTTCAGAGAACAGCAACGTCGTCGAGTGAATTTTTTAAACCATGTAGAATATAATAGAGAATAACAAGCAAACAGGATACCGCTATTGTGACAGCTTTGTTACGGGAAGAGAAGTGCTGAGAAATTCAAATCATAATGAATTTCAGCAGCTATTGGAAATAACGATAGTTTCAAGTTATTTTAAGGTACAGCCACGTTTTTGTTTTGGGTTTTTCTTCAGGTTTCCCTTCAGCCTCGCAAGCAGAGATGCCAACAGTTGCTTTTAGACAAATTGTTTTACGGAAACGAGACTGGACCGTGTTAGAGAAAAAGTACACCTTTCAGTTTAGTTTCAGTGAGACCCTGGGGTACTTCCAGTTTCCTTAAATATAGTGAGTAGTATAGTTGTATCCTAGGGCTTGGGAGGAAGAGTTATAATTACATAATCCTAACTTCTTCATTTTATTCACAACAGCGTTTCCCCACCATGGAAAGCTAAGAAATCTGGTTGTCTGGATTATTACACACAGTGTTAGAAATTCCAGTTTAAGTTGCCCTTGAACTCAATGGCAACATTTAATAGACGGCTTGGAGCTGCTCTGGTTCCTTTCAGATTCGGTAGCTGGGACACTCGGATCCCAGAGCTGAGGAAGCATCTGCCATGGTTAAACCCATATTGTATTACGAGTGATGAGGGAACGTTCCTAGGTGAGAACACGTCATTACGCTTTCTTGAGCTGAGCTGTATCAGAACAGCTGTGCATGTGGGTGTCACGTTGTTCTTTCTGGTTTCGAATGTAACACAAACGAGTTAACCAGTCCTTGTCATTTGGATGAAAGCTGATCCTAAGCTTTTAAAGGGAGATTTTATTTCATTTTTTTCCCCTAATGGCCGATATCAGTAGCAGTGACAGGCGGTTCATGGAGCTCAGAGGCCGGCAGTTCTTGGGCGTAGAGCGGTGGTGGGTCTGTCACTGCTTTATCCTGGGTCTTTTTGTGTGTTTAAACACTGGAGGGAAAAAGCAGCCTGCTATTAAGTGTAATAGCAATCTGTCTCTCTTAGTTATGTGGTATTTACTGCTTAGCACTCAATATAATTTAACTGGAAAGAAAAAAACCCAAAGTACTGTTTTGATTCATGAGGGGCTTTATTAGACAACTCCAACGAGTTCAAATCCAATAACTTACCGGGGATATAACATTGATTAGTCATCGTACTGTTTGTAGCCAAAGTTACTTTACCAGGCTCTGCTCCAAAAAGGAGAGAAGGGGATAATCCAGTTGAACTTCTGATTTCAGTAAAAGAGGTAAATTTTAAAATAAGGTGCTGTTCATGTGGTTCATCTGCTTTGTTTTCACTGCTGCTCACGTGGGTTATCGTTCATGTTAACTTGCACCATACATGTTTTATAACCTGTCAGATACCAGAGATGCAGAAGGCAGGCAGATGATTTTTTTTGGTTTTTTTCCCCCCTTCTTTCTTTCCCTGTTTGCTCAGTAGGGCTCTGAGGTCAGTTGATTGTCCTTTTCTGTCCTTTGCTGAGGATATATGTGGTTTCATTAGCTAGGGACAGTTTTGAATAGGGCACCAGCACAGATTTGATGAGAATCTGAAACCTGAGGAAAAAAATGTGATCTGCTTTTCGAGTTTGTAGACTATAAAACTCTCAGTCCTACAACAGATAGGTGCTGGGACCTGAGGCGTATTTCTGCATCTCCATTTTGTATAGGTATTGTGATATAATATAAATGCAATTCTCTTTTACACGGTAAACTTGGTCACTCCCAACTGTATTCACCTAGCACTTAGACAATAAGAGAAATCCTCTTACACGTTTAATATATTTTGTATTTTCACTTATGTTTGGTTTGGATCAGTAGAAGTACTGGAGCCCCAGGTAGAGCTGTATGACTTGAGGAGTTGAGTAGGATCTGAATTTGACCCTTCCACCAGTAAGAGGGAGCGGTCCCATAATAAACCGTTGGGGTTTTGGGCAGGTTTGGTGCCAGCACTTGTGATGTGAGGAGCGGTGGGGTGAGGAGGCACTTCCCTGCTTTGTGCTCTGTGCCCTCCTGCCGTAGTCAGTAGATGGGTCATAGAGTGACTTCTGTGGAAGCCAAAGATTTAGTAGCCGTCTCAGCAGACTCCACATTGCCATTACTTGGGTACAGCGTAACTTTGTGTGGAAGTTTTTTGCTTTGTTTTTGTACCAGCTGCCAATCTTGAGTCTAGTGATGCTTCGTAACTCAGTACTGAGTCAACACCTTTGCTGTTCTGGGCATCTTTAGAAATACAGTTCTTTAAAAAAATTAAATCTTATTCTAATCTCCTAATATGTTGATATAACTGGCAGCAGAGGTTCTGTAATAATCTTCTTTGTTTTGTTATGCCAGATCAGTGGGGTTTTTTGGCTGTAGTTATCTGCTGAATTTCATTTCATTCTGTTAAGTACCATACAGCTGCATTTTTTTTCTTACAAAGTAATTACAGGCATTGATCAACACAGACTGTCCAAAGGATAGATTTTGACTAAAGCCAAATGTTCCTTGTGATATTCATTACCAGGATAATAATTTCTATCCATACAAGTACAAGAGACAAGGATCTTGGATCCTGCTTTATCCCAAGTAAATTACTGAAATGTGCATTCGTTGTTGTAAAACTTCACAGTGTGTTTTTTACACGGGGAAAAATCTGCTTTATTTATTCGCTTCTCAACAAATATTCTAACCAACCACTGTGGAGAGAATTAAGATTTCATTGTTTCTTTACAGCGAATAGAGTTTCACTTAGGAGTGTGTTGTGAGCTGTAATGGACTGAGGCCTTAGCGCCGGTGTCCCTGTAGCGAACACCTCCCTGAACACGTCCGTCTTGGAGACGTTCACCAAAGGAGGCCGATTGCTGTTGGTATTTTGGTGTCGCATTCCACCAACGAATCCTGAAATAGGATTGTTCCGAGCGTGCTGTGCAGCCCTGTGTGACTGAGCACAGCGATTTGAAATAATTCCCATCTACTTTGCTGAAGATTAGCTGGAACACTTCATGGCCGGGAAATGAAAAAGCTTTTTCTTTTTGGAAACTTCTGGGCCGTGGACTGGCCTTGATCTGCACATTCATTCTCCAGAATATGCACGGATCCGGAGCAGCGTGTAGCCCTTGGTGAGTGTTAGTGTTAGTGGGGACTGCAGCTCTGGAAAAGAGCACATACATCTTTGATGTATGTTTGCCTTAAAGGTAATGTTTGTGTGAGAACCGCGCCATTAAAAGGTGGCAATTAATTAAAAGTTGTTCCACAGTCCCAACCATTAGAAGATGCCCTCGCAGCATTGAGAGCAGAACACTAATATTGTACCATAGGGAATCCTTGTACTTGCAGTGGAAAAAAAAAAGTTAAGGATGAAGATTTTAATGTGTAATTAAAGACTGCAAACACTAGTTTAACTGCTTGTTTCTGTATCCAGAAAAAAAAAAAAGAGAAAAAGGAGCACAAACTACCAGTGGTTGAACTAATTAGACAGTGAAGAACAAGCTCGATAAGAGAGGAAATTTGTATGAACTTAATAATGGTATCAAAGCTTTTGCCAAAGCTGTCATTTTATCATAAGATTGCTTTAATGTCCCCCCCTTTTTTTTTTAGCTTTACTATTTAGGGGAGGGGGATTAGAGGCTGCTTTACTGCAGCAGACAATCAATCTGAAAGGAATAAATTAAACCCACCACTTGCCAAATTCAGAAGTGCATTAGAGCAAGTGTTTCCCTCTGCACTGGGTGTGTATATTCCCTTGTCGAAGATGGCGAGCAGAAAGAGCAGAGCTGTAATAAGGTGGAGGGAGAAGGTCTTTATATTTAGGTGGCTTAGCAAGAACGGCATCATTGCATAATCATCTCGTAGAATGCGATGCGATACGAACGCATCGTGAATGTATTTAGTAATGACTTCGTTTCTGTACCTCTACATGATTCCAAGTAACCTTTAGCTATTTGAGAGGAAAACTAAACGGCTACACTGTGAGGGGAATAAAAGCGCTTCGAAATGCGAAACCTGGACTGTGAAGGAGAAGGAAGCTCGAGGGGTATCGCAGTTAAAAAAAGGTTGAAGTGTAAGTTGTACCTCAAAATAGAGGCGATCAAAGTCCCCTGTAGTTTCGACAGTAACTCTACAAAAAGGGGAAGTTTTCCCAAGTAATGAAGTGGGGGTTTGTTTGGGGAGTAATGGGGCTGTTCCCTCCCCTGAGGAGAGCAGAGGGAGGTGGGCTGGCTGTGCTGCAGCGCTGCCTCCAGCCCCTGTATTCGGCACTGGTCACCCGACCAGACTTTGGAGTCTGAGGAGAACAGCTAAATATCCTTTCTAACTGGGAAGGACAGAGGGTGGGAGAACTGCTTCACTCTGCTTTCTTTACTTGATGTTAAAAATAACCATTATTACTTTTTAATTTCACTTTAGGGCATTCTCTGGGTGTTCATGTGTTTGAGAGGAGCCCTATGGATGGGTTAAATAAGAAAAGCTTAGGTAGCAAATTCCAGCTGATGACTTCATAGAGTTTTCTTCAAAACACAATCTTCATTTCATTGTCCCACCTAGTCCCATTTTTCCCAATGGCCAGTGGAAAAAAATAAATAAAATGCAACAGTTAGAAGTTTTCCTGGGTGAAGTGACTGGGTTTTCATGCCTTTATAGATGCTGCTCTACTGTTACTTTCATTGCTGATGGTTTAATTTTCCAAGGCACTTCCTCTTTGCTGTACAGATTTCACATAAAAAGGAGTAAAACAGTCTTTGGAATTTCAGTAAAGTTACTCAGTGGTGTGTGTATGTCATTTTGAGCGTATTAACAGTGTAATGCACATTTCTAGTTGGACATAGATGTGTTTGCCTCATTATTAATTCATTTTCCTGAATCTTACCTTCAGATGGGTAACACAGGGAGTAAGACACTGCGGACAGGGAAGAAAGACCTTGTTAGCATTGGCAGACTTAATTCTGACTTTTTTCTGCGTGCAGTCTCTTTGTTGTCTGTGAGTCATGGCCAGGGAAATACTGTAGTAAGCCCTCTAATTTTAGCAACCAGAAGTATCTCCATGCAGCAATTTTTGCAAATTAAATTTTGAAATTACATTTTTGTGTTATTCAGGATTGTTATTAGAGACTCTGTTTTGGGAAAGAGAGGAAGACTTTGACACAGATTATGGTAAAGTGGTATTATGGTGGTCATAATATTAGTAAGGTAATCACATATTTAGCCTTTGCTGAGCTTGAATGGAATGAAATGGAGATGACTGTCTGCGTATTATCATTGTCCTCCATCGTTGCCTAGAATACTTTGTTTCCATCCCTCACAGAATACGACTGTGGAGTAGTGTTGGGCCTTTTCATTCTGTACTGTTTGAAAGCACTTAAAGATATAGAGAGTTCTGAATAAGTTACCGCAGAGCAATTTACTGTTTTGCTGAGTTGCTCCCTGCCTCGGTTTCCCCAGGGGAACTGTGTGAATCCTGTCATCTGGAACTGGGCAGGAGTGCTGGGAGTGACTTGAGTAATATTTGTACAAAGCTGGGCTAAGAGAAGGCATTAAGTGTAAGGCAGATGCTTTTGTCCAGGAGAAGAGTCTGGATTTTTGTCTGTTATTGTCAGTTCTTCAAGACCAGTTAGTTTTCTACAAAATTCAACGTACAGGAGTGACACGTTGTGAAGAATGAATGACCGTATAATCCCTCCTTGCAAGACCTAATAGGAAGCTCTAACTATCCACTGTCAGCGTTCATTCGGATAAATGAATGGTGATGTATTATTCTGTATCCTTTGTGTTCTTGCCTTTAGGTGTTCATTTCAGTGATGGAAGACAAAGTGCAGACACATGAAATAATTACACAGCAAGCTTGGCTGGAGCCTGTCAGTCTGTGTCAAGCTCCCTCGACTTTGTGAATCTCTAAATTGCTGAGCTCTTTTGCTGATTGCTGCATTCAGTGTTCGGTGTGAAAATCAAATGTGCTCTAGAAGTGGCAAAAAAATACCCTAATGTTTTGATGTATCTTAAGTCAGAATTTAATATCTATGTCCAAAATAACACTATAAAACTGAGATCCCCTCAAGCCCAAACCCAGCCTTTTCTACTTTCCTATTTTACATGCAGAACCTTTTTTTCATTTTAGCTTTTGCATTTTGACAGTTGCTCAGCAATGATGATGCTTTTGCTCATGACAAATTTGTATGCGCCTTGTAGACAGGTCTTATAAAAGAGCCTTTTGTGAAGGACTGAATGACAAATCAAACTTGGATCTAAATTTGGGGCTAATCAGCTACATGGCAGACTCATAATTTGAAGAGTCATAGTCATATCTAACAGTACTTTATTATAAATAACACTTAAGCTTAAACATTTATTGCTTTTAAACTTTCTCTTTAACGGTTCAATTTTAAATTTAAGTTAAGAGGGTATTAAGCTAATGAGCTGAATGTTGCTGGAATATATTTCTTAGCTAGTAAACCATAAGTTTAGGAAATAATTCCTGGTTGATAATCATTCCTTTGCTATTTCAGTTCCTGAAGTGGGATCTATCCACTGAGCACACTGAGTAGACTCCGTAGTTGTCATTCCTCCAACTGTTCTCCAGTGTGTGTATTCCTCAGGCACCGCCTCTGCTGACCCTGCCTGCTCCGGCTTTTTGTATTTCCTACTTAAGTAGACATTAACGGGAGAGTCTGCCATGGCAGACTCTCACCTCTGAGTCCTTCTTAATTTCTTACTGGAGACTGAATTGGAAGGGACCTTGGGAAGTCATCTAGTCCAGCCTCGCAATCAAAGATGGTCTCTTGTCACAACCAGATCAGATTAGCTGTGACAATGCCTAGCTGAATGCTGAAAACCTCCAGGGATGGAAGACTACGCTTGTAGCTATCATCAGAGCAGTTCAACTGCTTCTAGAGCTCCAGTTAGTGCTGCTGGTGTTTCAACAGGTCTGCTGAAAACCTACATCTTGAAAATAAACCTGCTCTAAGGAGGGTTTGAGGACGGGACAGCGGATGGAGGGAGAAAGCAGATGTTTTTGGAGAAACTGCGTTAGTAATGTAGATTATAGTAGCCTGTTTAAAAAAACACCACGAGAAGCAGATGAGTTGACTAACAAGAGTGCTACAAGGAGGAGAGTTTGTGATTTAAAATGGTATTTGTATGACTTTTTAAATCTAAAATTTGGCTTAAAGTCCGTTTATATGTTGATAGTTCCATGATCCTTTCTACTTTGAAGGTAACTCTTCATTTAGACAGAAGGTGACTTCTTCACCAACGTGACTTTACAGCATAATAGATGATAAGCAGATCTAATGCTGTCTAATCTGAGGTGTTTCTGAGGAAGCGAAACAAATTTCTTGACATGACAGAGCAATGGTGACTCTTGTATGCCACTTGTAAAATGAGCTGGTTGACAGAAAATGCCAGATAGCACTGTTTTAACGTGTGATTATGCTTTTAAAATGAAAATTTATTTTCGGCGCAAAGATAGCAACTTCAACACCACAGACAGAAAATCAATTATAATTTCTTGCTAGTACAGCTAAAATATTATCTGCTGCTACTAATTTCTTTTTGTGTTCCACAATTGCTGTCTTCCCTCTGTTTTTTATTAAGTCACCGATGAGGATAGAAATTCTGATATTGAAGCCTGAGTGCTGTATTATCCTTCCTTCTCTCCTGCTGTGCATTTTTGCATCTGTTGGCAGTGCCTTGCTTGAATCTTACATTTCTATGCTTGTTTATATTTAAGACACTTGATTTTTATTGTCTTAGGCATCATCCTCCACCAGCAAGTGAAGCACTGTTTGCTTTTGCTGTTAATTGCTGTGTTAAAGTGTCAGCATATCCGGGATCTTAAAGGTCTGCGTTTTGCAGATCTCTCAAATACCTTCTGCTGAAGTTCTTCTCCACCCATCTTAAAATGCTGATGCAAACAAGCTCTGTAGAAAACCGCGTTGTTGGATGGCCCTTAGTTTTCAGGTTGTTTCAGAAACTTCCTTACGTGTTAACTTGTTCTGGTTGCTTGTTTTGGAGAATCTCAAGAGAGAGGTGTTATCTCTCGCATAAGGTCTGTCCAGATAGTTGATACCATTTGCTTTCTTAATCCTAAATAAGTACTTCATTCCTATCTCCTGAGTGTGAAGAATGGGATATATTGAGAGAAGGTCAGCTCTGATGTGAGCAGAGAGCCTCTCCAAGAGTGTCCCTTAGCACTGATGCAGGGTGGAGTGCGAGGATGGAACGTGCTCTTTGCCTGGGAAATGTATGTACACACCCAGATTTGAGCGAATGGTTGAGGGTTTGGGAGGGGTTAAGCCTTTGAGAAGAGTCAGATGAGCCCTTTGTTTTGTTTGCCCATATTTTTGTGTCTTTTGACTTCTCTAGTTGCAGCTTATGAAGAAGTCCCTTTTCAGTACAGCGGGATGGGTTGCAGAAAGACAAAGCCCCAAACCTCTCAGCAGTGCATCGGGGGATGTATCTATACAGTTTTTCTGATCAAGCTTTCTTCTGCTGCTTTCCCATCTTCATGCTTCCTTTTCAGAGGTGATGTGCAATATTTGGCTCATTGTGTCTTTTGCCAAATACTTCACAATACAATCAACGACTAATATTTTGTCTCCTATTTAAAAATACCCATGAAGTGCTATTAAGAACGTGTCTGACGTTAGATCAGTGCAAGTATATTTTGTGTTTGTGTTTTGCCTCTGCAGAAAACTTGATGATTGCAATTAGGCAGAGAGTGAAAAATGAGTAAATGATTTAACAGAAGCCAAAGGCAGAAACGTGTGTCGGTGCAGTGAGGAGTGAATGCAAAGTGGGCACCAATGGAGAGCTCCCTTGAAGCACCTGCGGATTCACTGGTGTTTGGAAGTGTAACTGCAGGACAATCTTTTGAGGTGGTAGATACCGGTTGGTAATATTTTTATCTGTTTCTGTAGGGCATCCACTTAAACTGGTTGACTCTCAGTAGCTACATGTTAGCTAATTAATCCTATAATTCGGTGTCGTGGTACGAGGTGAACCTGTATCCTGGTAGCAGCATGAATTTGAGATAACGGTTTCCTAATGATGGAAAGAGCTGTAATAGCCCTGCCCCTCATGGCTGACTTCAACTTTCCTCTGGTTGCTTTTAGCAAAATCTTTCATATCAGGTTACTCTTAATGAAAGATTTGTCTGCTACGGGAAGTTTGCAGCTGTATATATTAATATAGCTACGTCTCATTCTCTTCTTTATATTTTTAATTATACTATGATAATACATTATTATATACTGAACATGTGTTTGATGTCAAACTATGGGATGAAGCAGAGATTATTATTATTTTTTTTAACTGGGTATGGTTTTTTGTTTATGCTGTCATCAGACCTTTTCCTGGGAAAATACAGAGCTCTCTGTTGGGTGGAATACTTAAGAAGATTTGCCAAGAGAGTTTTTAATCAAAAAATTATTGAACTCTTTTTCACAAGAGACTTTTAAGCTTGGGCAGTGTAACTGTATAATGTAAACAGCCATCTCAAGGAAAAAATACAAACAATAAGCTTAAAACAAAAAAACAAAAGTAACATTGCCTTAAAATACACTTAAAATATCGTTTCTGTATTTAAAATTTTGTCTGTGTGCAGAGAACGTCTTTAGTCAGTGTAAAAATCTAATTAAATCTTCTCATGGTAGTGATTCATAGCTGACCCTCTCTGTATTGGAGCATCTTATTAGAATAATAAACCACCTCCTGCTGAGAGACACTGTCATTGACAGACAGGCGAGACACTTTGGCTGTTCACGCTGCTATTTTCTTCAGAGGCTGCAAGAAATCTTTCCTTGTCCCTTCTGTATGAGAACTTTTGAGATCCTGGTTGGCAGAGTCCGTGAGTTCTTGCTTGTGGCCATGGTGGATTATTGATTATTTCGTGCCACTCACTGATATTACAGTGAGCAGCCTTTCTTTTCTTCTTTTTTAATTAAGGAATGTGAATGCATAGAGACTTTTTTTAAGCTTGTGTGCTTTTTTACTACTAGAAATTATCTCACAATTTGGAATTTCTTTACTTTGGGCAACCAACTTGACATTCCTTAAAGGAACTTGCTTTTTACAGGTGTTGAGCTTGATATTCATGAAGTGGATGCACAGAATTAGGGAAATGTTTCTCGGACAAAGCTCAACAGTGTTAATAATCATGTTTGTATTTACCTAAGGAGTTCTTCAGCCCTTGCTTTTCACTTAGGCAGTTTACTCTGTTAGCACACTTACATAAACAGAATTGTATTACTTTTTAATAGGCTGAACATTTCTCCCTGGTAGTACCAGATGCAGTAGTTCTGAAGGAGTTATTCTACTTTACATATTTGGCGTAAAAGCTGGTTTATGTTTTATTTTTTAGGGAAGCTTTGCAGGTAGTGATGCAGGGCCAAGAATATACTTATGACCAGAACTGTATTCGCTTACCTGGCTTTAGTCCTGTGAAGGACTTTAAACGCTGCTCTGCCTGCTTGGTGCAGTGGAGGAGCAGAGGCAGAGCAGAGACTCCAGCCTTTAGAAAGCCCCGGAGAACACAAAGGCTGGCTGCTCTCTGCTCATCTCACGCCCATCCTTGTGTGCGAGGGGAAGTAACAAATGAGATGGAACCTGATGAACAAGAGTGGGAAAATGGCCAAAAAGGTGCAGCGAATTTCTGCAGTTGCTTTGCTGAGGTATCGGGACTGCGTTTGGCAAGCCCAAGAGTCACTTGCCATGAGAAGCCTGTTTCTTTAACCAACTCTGTTTAAAGAGAACGGGTTTTTTCCGAGAATTTGGTGAAGGGAATTAACCCTCCTCCCCCACAGCGACTTTCAGCGGAAGCCATGCAAGTACTTTCCATGAGCCCTGTAAAAAATCCCAACCTAAGGAACAGCTTGTCATGCTGGAGGAAAAAGTGATGAAAGTGGTTTTTTTGGGGTTTGTTTTTTTTTTTAGAAAATAATATTTTGAAGGGCTTCTCTCTCCAAAATCTTTGTATTGGGAGAGTCTTGACTTCATAAATGCTTGATTGTACTTGTTATGTGCAGGTTTTGTGCTGTAAAGACGGCCTTGAAAGAGTCTTTTGATAGATTTTGATCTCTGTAGTATCACAGGCAGATCGAAGTATTTGGTCAGAGCATAATCCCGAGCAGAAAAAATCAGGACTAATTATGAAAATCCATCAAGGAGACTTAAAGCAGGTTATGACCAAAGAGTTGAACTGGGCATCTGGTGAAAGTTTGTGTAATAAATTGCACTGGCAGGCGATCATTTGTTACAGTAGCTCAGCTTTTCTGCTTTTTTTTTTCCTTCACCTTTACTTCCCTCTTAATTATGGAAGAACAAATTGATCTTAAGTGTCCTTAAAGGCTGATACCAAGTATCCTGAGTACCCTTAGAACCAATGCTGTTAAGACTTGTCTGTTGTTACCATAGTTTATAATTTTAATAAAGCAGTAGGTCTTGAAGTGGATGCTTTTTTTTGAGTGGCTGCTTGAGGTTTATTGGCAAGGCCTAAATTTGAGTCTTCCTAGTCCCGTGTATTCCAACATTGTGTTCTAGAAGAATAACGAAATTCTAAAGGAATTAGAAATATAATAATACATCACTGTGAGGACTTGAATGAATGATGGAGGCTGTATTTTTAATTAGTTCATGTCTATGACGGGTTGTCTTTTTTGTTTGTGTTTTTTCTTGCCTAAATCATTCCTTTGGGCACTTTTGTTTTTATCTAAGTATGCTTAGATGTTAGTGTGTTTACAAGCTTGAGAAATCTATTTGCAAAATACCACAGGAGGCTGGTGCAGATTCTGAGGAAACAGATAGCACTATGTCTTAGCTTGGCTATAGCAATGAAACCGTTTTGTGTAAAAGTTGAGTATCTTCATCCTCGTAGCTTCTAACAGGTCATGAAATGTTAGATACGATGGAGTCAATAACTGTACAGTACACTCTACACGCATTAAATTATGAAGACAAACTCTGATACCAGTGCTGGTGTCTGCATTAGATGCCGACGTGGCCGAGACAGTAAGATGCTGTGTTTTTAGCTGAAGTTAAAAGAAACATATGATAAGGGTGAGTCCTCCTGTTCTGATATGTTAGCCATTTTCCAGAGGGGTGTATCCTTAATCCTCCCTTCCTCACATCCTCTGGAATTTTATGTTGCCTTCCCTAAGTTTTGGAATTGGTGTGCCTGATGTAAATGATCACTAAGATCTCTTCCTTCCAGCAGTGCTTGTCATACGGTCAAGCACAGCGTACAAAAAGTTCTAACTGTGCACAACATACCAGGCTTCCGATTCATCAATCTCTCCGCCCAAAGGTGAAATCTCGCAGTTTTTGATGGGTATAGAATACATAATAGGTATCATGCATCATCTGTTGCCGTTCGTAAAAGGAGGTAAGTACTGTAATTTCTGCTCAGCTGAGGGAGAAATAAAACACAAAGAAAGAAAGTGAGAAGACTTTGCTATTGAAGTAATTCTTCAATAGCAGAGCTGAAAATAACATGTTATAACATACTGAATTCTAGCTGTAGAAGGCAGAATTCAGGACTGACAGGGTGGAGTGCTGGGCAGAATCAGGATCCCATCAGGCGGTCCCTCCACACCATGGGACCTTTCCCATTTGCAGGGAGCCCCGATAACTTTGGAGACCTGGCTGGGCTGGTGGGCTGAACGCCAGCCCAGCTCAGCATCGTTTCTAGAGACAGGACTGAACTTGATGTGTTATTTTGAGCCCTTTGTCAAAGCACCGTCTGGTGTTTACTGAACGTCAGCATGTGACAGTTGAATCCCCTCTCCCTTGCTGCATGATTGACTGGTGAGCGCGGGAGAGGTGACTTCACCTGGCAGTGCAGACCCAAGTCTTCTCAGATGAACTCTGCTGAGCACAGCTAGTGGGGAGGGTGGGGATTATCCACCTCTGAAACCCAGGTGGGGACAACTGTGTGGAATTTGTGCAACCTTTTTAAAAAATTATTTTATTTTCAAAAGGCTGGCTGGATCTCCTGGCTTGAGTTTCTCCTGAGGACTTTTGGCACAGCTTTACTGCATGGAAAAGTGTGTGCGTGTGCATATGTAGCCTCACAGGTGGGGCACAAACTGCTTTGACAAGTCAGGAGCTATTCGAGAACCATCTTTGTAGATAAACACTGATGTAATAATTCTCACTCTCATCCAGACCCCTGAAAATTACCATTATTAGCATTTATTGTTGGGCTGTGGAGCAACAGCTAGTTTCATGAAGAACTGGAAATACAAACAATACATATGTGCTGTGAAGTATTGCTTCTAAAATTCGGTTACTACTGATGCTGCATGCTTAGGGAGGGCTGTTTTTCCTCTCAGGGTATGTATAAAGGAGTTAATGTTTTCCATAAAGTACAGACTAGTAACAGGCTCAGACAAGATCCTGGTGATGACTGTAAAGTAGATGCATGCTTGTTTTGTTAACCAGCTTTCACACATTCTAATATCCATATTCCTCTCTTGATTACTGCTGTGAATTAAAGGCATTTGGAAGAGCGTTCCACATAAGTACAAAGAAAGCTATTTCAACAATATAATAAAATATCTATGGGAATTTGACTGCAAGGTCTCTATTTGGAACTTAAAGTTTTCCTTATTAAAGTTACGCTTTTTAAGGTGGCACGCTGGAATTTGATACTGCGAGCAGATGTCTTTTTGCTCTGTCTTAAAAAAGAAACTGTGCACCGACAACGCATCTTCTTTCAGAGTGCATTAAAGAGGTGTTTATATTTAATGTAAACGTGCAGATGTCTGGAGACTGGTTCAGGGGCAGGTTTGCATTTCATAAGCATTCAGCGTTCATAGCATCCTTGTCAGCTCCTACCTTTGAGGACATTCCTTGCAGGTTTACACCACCTTGCTTACCAGTGGATTCACAGTAGCACTAAAGAATTTGTTTGTTTTATAAACAATGCAGTGTAAGTAACACATTTTACCATAAACCAATATCTTCTTGTTGTGACAGAATGACCCCATTGTACGGTATTCCTGGCCCATCGTGCGTGGTCCCAGCAGGAATTGTGCTGGCACACGGCGTGTGCAGCCACACAGGCAGCTGAATCATTAAACTGGTTTCGATTTAAACTAATGCATTTTTCCTCTATTTTGGTTTTTTTTTTTAAAGCCAGATCAGCTGTGTGATCCAGCTCTTCCAGCAGAGCACAGTTGCGGGGGCTGGATGCTGCAGCGTGCGGGAGGGGATGTGTCAGTGCCTTATGTCACTATTGGTGCTGAAGACTGAAAATTGTTGAATCACAGCCTCAGGTTTCTAAATGTCACTGTAAATCCCACCCTTAAACACTCTGTCTTGCCTTCTAGAGAACTGTCCAAACGGCTTCACATGCATCCTTAAGTGCTGTACCAGGTTTGGCCTTTTGTGAGTGAGAAGTGCAGATGGTGAAGTGTTTGATACAGCTCTATGTGCATATGCTTGTGGAGCAGACCACCCTGTGTTTATATGTAAACACTTCGAGACTATTTAGGCACATAACTTAATCTTTTGCATCCACTCAATAATAAAAAGTAATTCCTCTGTGACCGAAATAACATCCATAGGAAAGTTAAAAACAAGCTAACTTGCAGGAATAACACGGAAATCTGCCTGCCTTCAGGTTTGGAGTCGAAGCTTTTAGTGCTTTCAGATGCTTGTTGTCTCACTTCTCCTCTGCAGGGTGGAGCAAACTTGTTCCTTGGGACCTTTGTCTAAGGTATCTTAGCAAATTTATTCCTTACAACCCACACATCCCGGCTTGCTTCTTCCCACACCTGTGGATTCCTATTACCAGGACATTCCACTGCCAGAACTCCCCCAAGCTCATCGTATGTTGTAGCCCCCAGACTGCAGAACTGTGCATAGCTCGAGAGACCCAGGTTTGCCCCTTCTGCCCTCAGCTTACCTCGTGGTACGTAGAAGTCAGTCAGTTATTTGAAAGAGGGAACATTTTTTCGTTATATCATGAATAAAGAATTCACAGCAGGAATGGAGGCAGCGAAGGAAGAGCAGAGACCGAGTTAGTGTGCAGAGGAGAACAGAAGGAAACAAAACGAGCCAGGAGGAGCCTGGCTGGAGTCTCCCACCAACAGAAATTTGGAAATTGGGTGAGAAAAGAGAGGAAGCTGCTGAAGCAGTTTATTCAGAAAGGACAAGAGGACAGTGTTACGCACCGTAAGAAGACAGCCCTGCAAGGAAACTTACAGCTAGAGGAGAAGTTTGTGAAAACAAGCAAATGATTTTAGTACTGGGGCCGGGACGTGAGCATTTTGATAGAGGCTTTATATAAGAAACGAGCAGGAGCCTGAATTAACAATTAAAAGAACCCCAAAACAACAAAACCTGTGGAATGTGGGGAAAGAGGCAGAGACTTCGAGGATTGCTGTACCGGCGTCACGGCTTGTGCCAGCTGTCTAATTTAGTCTTGAGACTTGAAGTCACTTTCTCAGCATGAGAGTTGTTGAGTTTCTTTTCACGCTCTTCACTGCCTATCCAGGCAGGAAGTGTCATCTCACAAAAGCTGGCAGAGGTCACTGTTTTAATAACTATTGTTAATTGATGCTTCTGAAAAGCTTTCTATCAACTTGAATTTGCTGCCTGCAGAGACTTGCTCAGCAGGTAGCTGAATCAAATTAAAACTTTAATTCATTGATTAATAAATCACACTAGAACTGTGACTACCTTGCATGTTTTAAAATAGAATATTTCTCTAATCGCGCTGCCTGGAAACAATTTAATCTCTTTATAAAATCTCTAATATTTAAAAAGCTGCTGCTGCTAAAAGCTTTAAATTATATATTGAGTGTGGTTCTGTATAAAATACCTGTTCCATAGGTGTTAGCAGAGTGCAGGGAGTCTTTGCACCGATGCCTTCGTTAGCGAGCACGCCATATGCAGGCAAGAGTCTGCGGGGCCAGCCCAGGCTTCTGAAATATCAGGCATGTGAAAAGAAATTATTAGCTGTGTTGAAAATAGTAACTGAGAGAAAAAAAATAATCTGGGAGCAAGTAAATACTGTGCCAGTAAGTGAGAGAATGTGTGGAGAGTTCCTTCCCCTTGCTGCTGTCCAGGATATCATGAATCCAGATTCGACAGAATGGCAGAGTTTCTTCTCATCTCATCTGTGGCATTTTCCACTGAGTGTGTAGGAAAGATTACTCTCTTATATTACAAATGTGTTGGGTTTTTTTTCCCCTTTTTCTCTTTCTCTGTCTCCCCAAGATAATTTAGCAAAATTTTTCTTCCAAAAGCCCCCCTCAGAAAAGTATTATTAATATATTTCTAATCTTTCAATTGTTGTATTGAGTGGAAAAATGAAGAGTATGCAAGTTAAACGCTGTGTGGTATAAGTGCTGTTTAAATCTTGTCTAAGCTGTTAAACATCACACTAACATTGGATTGCTGGATCTAATCCAGGAAAAATAATAAAAAAAAAAAATTAAAAAGAGAGGTCACATTAGAGAACGAAGCCATCTGTCCAGTGTGGAACTGAAAGGCATTTCTAATGAATTACTTTTCTATATTGCTGTCTTTTGGGGGACCTTTGTGTGAATCAAAGAGATAAATGGTCTTGTAACATCTCTGAAGATGGTTCCTGAATTATTTCTACCTTGTCAACCTGATGTTTTAGTCTGAAATTTCTCATTTAGCATTTTACATAAGTAATTAGTCCCTTACAAACAGTATTTTCTAACTGGCTTCAAAAGTGTCTTCTGGCTGTTCTGGGCATTGTTCCTCTACTAGGGATGAAGGGATTTATGTATATGCTTATTGGCAAAATGGCAGAGAGATTTTTCAAAGAATATCTCCCTTGCCTCATTCTAGAGTTGATTTTTCTGCGTGTTCATTACAAGACTTCATTTGGAGTGTAACATTTTGAACTAATTTTAGTCTTTGCTAATGTTCGTGAAGGACATTGCTGCGTTTTGACTTCTTCAGTGTGAATAGAGCATGTTTGCAGAAAAAAGTATTCTACCACATTAAAATGAAAATAATGATTTCTAGTGTTGCCAGCCCCGGAGAGCGTCTGATGTCAGGTCTGATCTTCCAGGCTGGTGCATAGCCTTGAATGACCATATTATCATTTTTTAAAATAAAGATTTTTCTGTCAAAAATCTAATTTTAAAACCTCCTTAAAAATTATGAATGTGTGTCGTGAAGGAGAGAAAGAAAAAATGGGAGGGGGAAGTTGGTACAAACCTGCTATTAAAGCTTCTTTAAAAAGCCTCCCTCTGAGCAGCAAAATTACATTAGCAAAATTGCTTTAGTATTTGATATGATTTAATGGTCGGAAATCCTGTTGGTCGAGTCTGTTGTTCTTTTCTGACTAGGGCACATACGGGTCTGGATGAGGATGCAGGTATTGATGAAGCTACTTGAAGCTTTTCTGAGTAGATAGGGACTAATGTAGGATGTTGCTGTTATAAATGTTAATGTATTGTCTTTGGAGCCCTAGAAGAGTAAGTAAGATGAAATTCTGTCCGTAAAGAGTTTCAGTGCTGTGCTGTGATTGAATGTGGGGGTTACTGGGTATGATCTCTTGCAGTCATTTGCAATCTGTATTCAGACCTTTTTGAGCATCCTTTGCATGACGGAGAAGCTCTGGGGGGGGAGTTTGTCTAGACATTCAGCCCTTTGTAGGTGGAACAAAGCCTGCTCTACAACAAGAGGGAACAGCTTACTACCATATAATTTCAGCTTGTCTTGAATTCTTAGAATTCCAGGAATTTCATCTTCTTAAGATTAAGATATGCCAAATGTTTTAGCAAATCTATTTTCATTTGCTTTTCCCCACTTTGCGTTATTTTTTCTGGGTTTGTAAATGCTCATTCCAACCATCCTTTTTTTGTAAGTAGGAGAAAACTGAGATGTGGTAAGTACGTTAAAAGTTAGAAGTGCTTATTGGCAAAGTAAAATTAGACTTTCTTACATCTGTAAGTGCTTCTCTGCGACTGTGTAAGAGGTTCTGTAACAGAAATAGGAACTATCGTGTTTTTGAGCTAAAACTGAATGGACAGAGATGTGTCAGTTATGACTCTGCTTTTTTGGCACTAAATTAATGTATTTCAGTTCTGCAAAATAAGTTCCAGGCAGCGACTTTTTCTCTGACCCTCTTTGCAGACAGCCTCAGGAGTGCACTTTATCTTGTCTTTATCATATGTTCTTCAGTTTTCTCTGAAGTCGTCACCAGTTACGCTTTTACGTTACTTTGCTGCATCTGATTTATCATAGCCATCCCTTTGCAAGATGTTTTACCAGATGTCCTTGCTGAAGGGCATATCTATAGAAGAATTCTGCCTTAGATCAGGTGTTTTGTCATTTTATATTTGAGGCTGCCATGTAGTCAGGCTAATTTAGTAATTATATATGCATCTTTGAAGAATCCTTCTGTTCTCATGACTCCTCGGGAAACCCTGATGTCTACCTGACATCATACTGGTCTTGGATTTTCTCTGATAGCCTCTTGACTGAGAAGAAAAGGAAAGGGCTACGTGTGCGGATGGTCCTGATAGAGTTGCAGATAGAGGTGTATGTGGGGGGAATTTTCTTTATTTTCTCAACTGTCCTCTGAAGAAGGGTACAAATTTTAACAGCCTTCTAAGCACAAAGTGTCTAGTAACTCATCTTTTAAGTTCTTTCAAAAGCTGGTTGATATAAATTAGAAGATTTCTGGTTTGCTGTATGTGTAATTTCATTTAAAGGGAAGAAGACTCTTCCCAAGCTCCTTGTGAATTCCCTGGTCTGCCTTGTACTGCTCAGTTAGTACAAGGCGGCAGTTGGATTTGAGTCAAGTTTTAAGGCACGTGGTCAAGAAATTTTTACATTTAAAAAAGAATCAACTAAGAAAGAGTTGAAGAATTGGTTACCTCCAACCAGCCAGCACCCCATTTTCCAAGGATGAATGTACACATCTGCTGGGATTTTTCAGAAGAACCTGGGCAAATTAAATGCCAAAGTCCAAACGTTGCTGATAGGATTTTAAAATTACTTGAATTTTCCTTCCTTAATGCATATAGACCGTGTCATTGTCTTGTTTTATGCAACTTCATATCTTGGTCAAGAAATCCAGTCTCCTTGCCTGCTTCATATTCAGACATCTCTACTCGTACACAAGCCAAAGCTGAATGTAGTTGCAGAGCCTGGAGTAATTGCGTTTATGGAACAGCATAAACTCTCATGCTGTATAAAAAAAGTATGAGATTCGGTAATGTTTAAAATTAGGTACGTGCGTACTGTCAATGCGTAGCTTACTCCTCCTGAAGCGCCGTCGTGTGCGTCTCCCCTTTCACCATGCTAAGGAAGGTCTTGGCTTATGGAAGTTTTGACTTTGCTTATCAGCGAGCAAGCTGTTAATGAGTCGAGTGAACAGGGAAACTTTGTTCTGCGCAACGAGAGGTGTGGATTAAGATTTCTATGCAAAGTTGTCATAACTAATTCCATTCTTTTGTTGCTTTTAAAAGTAGCCTGGCTTTACCAGCTGTGTGAGTGGAGCTTGCTTTATTTAGGTTTTTTGTAATGATTTTTAATCCCTTGCAAAATAGCAGTTGGAGCGTAGCACCTCATTGGGGTTTGGTTTTGTGGGGCTTTTTTAACAACTAACACTAGAACTGAATAAGTTCAAAGAATAAGAATCCAGCATTTTTTTCCTTCATTTAAGCAGGTTAAAGGGAAATAATGAAGTATTTCAGTTTTACTGTTAATCTAACCGGGGCAACTGATTTTTCCACAATTTGAGCATATATGTGGACTAGCGAGAGGCCAGTTTTATCAATAAATGCATTCATGGATCAGATCAAGTTGCAGAGTTTTCAGGTGGATGTGATAACAAGGCAGCATGGCCCCTCCCTCCCGTGTGCTTCAGGAGAACTGGAAGTGCTACGGGAGGACCAGTTAGTGCAGAGGTGATCCAGACTGTCACGTCAACTCTGCTAAAGCAAACACGGAGCTTTTTAATGTATCCAGAGGGAATGGCTGAAGGATGTGAGACGTGCCCATGGGACAGGACAATGTGTCCTGGGAAGCGAGGTCTCCGAAAGGAAGTTTAGAAAAATGTTATTTTACCTCTGTGTTCAGTCACCCCAGAGAAACTCCCGGAATGTACTGGCCAATTTCAGAGTCACCGGTGAAGGAAAGAAGTTGGGAAGATTCAGAAAAAAGCCAAAACCCTAAGAATAGTCTGAAGGGTTTGATAAAACCTCTGTTTAGTTTAGAGAGAGTAGGGAGATGCCATCCTCTGAATTCCTACAGTGGAAGAATACTTTTGGTAATCAATTCTTTGACCCACTGAGGGTATAGAAATACGATGGCAGGAGTTTGAGGCTGACAGATATAGACTAAAAATTGAGTGCATGTTTGTAAGGGCAGAATAATTAATTTTCAAAACGATTTACATAACACAATTTGCATATTACCTCTTACCAATAACTTTGTGAATTATGCTTTAATGCATTTTTGAAGAATATGCAAAGAGAAATTAATTCAGGACAGTCCTGTGGCCACTGCTTAAAAGGAGTAATAATCTGAGTCTGTAGCAAAGAGCACGTGTGTTAATTCTGTTGTTTTGGTTTCTTTGGTAGATATGTTGATGATGTGATCAATCGGATTGATAGGATGTTCCCAGAAATGTCTATCCAGCTATCCCGGCCGAATGGAACCTCGGCAATGCTTCTGGTAAGTTGGATCATTTAATCCCTTGAGATGGATTTCTTAACAGATTGAATTGCTGCTCCTAAAATGCAGGTTATTAATGACATTTTTTTTAGACACACTGTTCTTCATTCATTACAGCAATGCAGGATCTTTCTTGCTCTTGGGCAAGTGAGTGATAAAAAGACCTTCACCTTTAAATGAAAGATCTATTGCTTTTTATTGCTAAATGTGATTGTAGAAATATGAGCAGAAACTCAAATATTCCCTGTGTTTTTCAGCAGTCTTGGCAATGAGTGAGTCTTAATCATGATAATTAAGAAGGAAGAGAGTGGTGGGAGGAAGAAAAGAAGGAAACCAATATGATTTAAATTTGTTCAGATTGTTCTTGGGTCAGTGAATTTCTGTGATATGATGGAGTCAAGAATTTGCCTTTGAAGTAAATGAGCAGTAAAGGCTGGATTAGAGATAAACAAGTCCAATACATTCGACTTATTTCTGCCTGACCAAGCAAGATTTCATTCCAGAAGAACCTATTGTTCGCATCAATTTTCACAGGCAGCTGTTGTGCGTAGAGCAAGAGAAGTTTTTAAAGCTTCTGCTCGTAAGACAGCAACGTGGAAGTGGAGTCTGTAGCGTGACAGTTGGATGCTGATTTTCCTCTGGTAGGGTGAAAGGTAGAAGTTTTACCAAACTTTAAATAAAACTAGAAAATATCCTGGATACACAGGTGAAGAACTGAGACCAGATCAGTCTTTTCCGTCTTAGATTTCTCGTGGCACTTCCTCTTCTTTCTTCCTTTCTCATATAGGCTATTACAAAAGGCTTGTGTGTAGTGTACATGTGGGTTTATTTCTTATTTCCAAGGAAATGGTCAAATGAATCTGAAAATCAGACATTTTGTCAAAACAAAATTGTTGAGTTAATGCAAGTCAGCGTTAGGATCGCTCCGTAGATCCTATATTGTTTGTAGGCTTTGACTTTAAACACTGTTATGATTAGATTTTTGCCTGTATTTTTCAAAGGTTCTGTTAATTTCTCTATAGTAAGTATAGCTGTGATTATGTTTAGTTTTAATTAATCAACTGTCTAACATCCCATTATTAACTTGCTTTCAACAGCCCCGAATTTGCAAGAGATTAACTGAGTCAGAGGTTAAAATAAACAGCTGGCATTAAAACATTTAATCTTCAATTGTTGGACTCACCAAGTGGAACAATATATTCCAGAAAACAATTGAATTCATCGGTGCAGTCTTAAGAAGCTATAAGTCTTGGAAGCTTCTGCGTTTACTCTTAAGCTGACTTTATAAACTATTTTGCTGTAGAAAATGTCTGGGTTTATTCCATGCTTTCAAACCCTTTCCATTCTGTTAGAGCCTCTCATTGCCTAGTAAGTACCTTCCAATTCTCATGGCTTTTTGAGGTCAGAAAATAGATGATGCTTTTAAAGATTCAGGCACAATTAGGGAAATAGATGGATGTGGCTGATAAGGAATAAGGTAGGGTGGAAGGGTGGCACCTGGAAAAGAAGCCCTTCTTACACTCAGTAGTAATTCAGTGAATTCCATGTTGCAGTTGGTCTCTAAATCAAGGACATTATTGTTGCTACAAGATCGCAGCCCTGTGTTGAACCAGTGGTATGCATATTTTCCTTGGATCAGACATCAAAAAGATTGTTTTTAAAGTATTTTTGTATGTGATTGTGTGATGGGTTTATCATTTTTTTTCTTTTAGGCAGGTTTTCCCTCTTTCCCATCTGTCTCAGTTGATGTTGCCAATATGGCACTTTCCATCTGGCCCTGACTGCTACAAAAGCTTTTGCTGTTTTCAGCCACAGATCATTCAGTGAAAGGTGCTGCAGGATGGGCAGTGTGAAGAAACCTCCCCCAGAAGACGAGAGGTTTCTTCAGTACTTGTGATTTCTCACGCTGAGCTTATCCCAGGTTAGATTTGGAGCTGCTCCCTTGCAGCAACGTGGTTTACCACAATACCGAAGGATTCAGATAGTGCTTACTGGAGTTAAAAGTGGTTTACAACCATACTATTTGTCCAGAGTTTATTAACTAAGTTGTTTAAGGGTTGTTTAGATGTGGTGTTGGGGGATATGGTTTAGGGGAGAACTTGTAGAATAGGGCTGATGGTTGGACTCGATGATCCCAAGGGTCTTTTCCAACCGCAGTGATTCTATGATTCTATGAATCTCAACCATCTTCATCCTTGGACTGCTTGTATCATACCTGCCGTTGCTTATGAAGGTCTTTGATGCAGAGGTCTAGTAGTTGTATTAAAACCATCTTTAAGCACAGTCATCCCATTTACCAGAGAAAACATGTCTTCATCTTCAGAGGCACTGGTGAGCAGTACCCGGATTTTGAGAATGTGCAGATGATGGGAAGGAGATGGGGAAGAAGTGGAAGGGAGTGCCTGTGAGATTCTTTGAAACTTCAGAATAGCTGGAGACTGCCAAATAAGTCATCTTTAGGGAAAGAAAAGGCCTAATACAGAAAGTTTCAGCCCCAGAATCTACAATTCCATATACACGTGGAAATCACTTTATGTCCTTAGCTATAGAGGTGGGACTTTCACAGTCTAAGGTTTATCCGAGGCTTCAAGAGGAAAAATTCCCAGCCAAATGAGCCTGCTGGTCCAGCTCTTCTGGCAAACATCTTTTGAGTTAACCCAGCCTTTAAGCTGGGTTCTCCCTCACCAGGGTACAGCTTCCATGAAAGCCAAGAACTTAAAGCAGAAAGAAGAATAAACTATTTGTGAGAACATAAATGCTGTGCATTAAAAGGCTGCTACCTCCTAGTCCTTTGAGGTTATTGCTTCCTCCAGACAATAAGGTGAATTTTTTCATGCTTTAGATTTATACACAGCAATTGTACCTCATTAGTCTGGATTTACGCTACACAGACCAAACCCATAAATAATTGAAACCTTTCAGAGCTGTGTGAAATCCTCAGCTGATTTTTAAAGCAGTTTATCATGGCATTTCAAGGTGCTGTTTAATCCCAATCTTCACTAGTGATTTTTCAATTAATCTTTTAATCGCACAATGCATAAAAAAGACTAAACATAGAATTCTGTCAGCTTTAGTAACAATGTTACGCAAAATTAATTTCCAGCAGCAGCAGAGGGAACTGCAGACTCCTTAAGGTTTTTGTGAGATTTAGTTGGTTAAATGCCAGGAATTGTAAGTAGATAAACCTCATCTTGTATGTTAAGAAAACACAATCTGATTTGTGCTTTTTCTGAATGATTGGTTGTACTATTATTTTTTTTCTAATAAAATAATTGTGGTGTGGTGATTAGATGATTGCTTCACACACCTTGTTTCTGTTAGCAAAATCCAGATCTTTTTTTCAGTGTGAAACAATTCCTGTGTACAATTCATTTATTAATATCATAAATATTTTAGAAAATAGCTATTAGCTGTATTTCTCCAGTTGACAGCTGTGACCTCCTTAGGGCCCTGTACCTATCCAGATCTGCTCAGGGGTAGAAACTTGTTTAATTGTTCTCATCTGGGAATTACTTTGTCTTTAAAATCATTTGTATCCCCAGAGTTTGTAAAGCTATATAGAAGCAGTACTATAGAAGTTACAAACACTAGGTCAATATCTTCACAGATAATGGAGTAGTTTTCTGTCATTCGAGCTTTCTAAAGCATGGTATGTGTAACTAACCTCCAGTTTGAAAAATGGAGTTGTTTTTGCCAAACCGAAGCTCATCGCAGAAATCAGGATTTCTCCTTCTCATGTTATCTTACAAATTTTTGATAAGTTAATTTTACATATTTATAAGTTAATTTTACAAATTTATACTGGTGACTAGATTTTTAATAGATCTCTCATAGAAAAACAGGAAGCATGTTTTTATACAATTTTATTCATTCTCCATAAAATCAGACACTTTTGCGCTTGAACTTTCCAATCTTGTTGCAGGCATTTTAAGCAGCTGATTGTATGGAAGTGGGCTGTATTAATTGCAAATAAGCTAGACATCTGCTCGCTGAAACTTGAATAATTTCTTGTGTCTCATTTTTGTTTATCAGTGTCTTATATAAAATAGTTATTATTTTCTGTTGGAAAAATGGATTCTGAAATGTATTATTTGCCCACTAAAGAAAGGCCACCAAACTGATTTTTGTTCAAGAGCCCGTGATGTTGAAGAACAGGGAGGAGTTGGGGGGGGGAATTTCTGAAGTGACTTGAGATCAGTATTGATGCCAGACTTGACTGGAAACAATTTAATGCTGTTATTTTCAAAACAATCTCCTTTCTCCAGAAGGCTCAGCAGCGTGAGCACTCCTTACCTGTCCAGGGCTTCGTGAGGACACCAGTGCACAGAAGGCACTGGGTAAGGGTAGGCAGCTTCGTGGTGGGGGAGTAGATCTGATGATCACGTTTGGTGGCTTAGGCACCTAACTTCAGGCACGTAAGATGAATATTCATTTGGGCATCCACTCTGTTGGAGACACTAGCTAGGTTTTGGTGTTTGATGGGACTACAGAGATCTTTAAGGATCTCTTCTGCGAGCTGGATCTTGAGAAATCACTTCTGAGCTTATAGTGGGACTGTGGGTGGCTTCGATTTGTCTCTGAAGATTGAGAACCACCCTTTAGAAAGCATTAAGCCAGCATTTGAGGTCACATACACGGAGGAAGAGCATCTTGAATCAACAAAGTCTGTGAGCAAGGGATGGCAAGCATATTGTAAATTATTCTCTGCTTGTCTAATATAAGAATGAGGAAGATGAGGAAGAGTCTTTTGGTGGGAAAGTGAGCAAGAGTAGAAAAAGTAGAGAAAGACCTGTGAGGAATTTCCTCAGCTTTGCTCCCTCCACAGGGTTCGTGTATCCCAGGGTTTCTGTCCAGTCCCAAAGGTTCACAGGTCCTTGCTGATGTTCCCATAGATTCATAATCTGTGAGATTAGGCATCGTTTTCAACCCTGTAAAATTCCTGTGCTATGATTGGGAATGGAAAAAAGAGACAGAATCCATGTCATCATCTGCAGCAATGTTGGGCTTGCGTGACCCTTCCATGAAAACGACTGGTCACTGGCAGAATCTGTCTTTTAACCTTTGAACGCTGTCCTGTGCCAATGTATTTGCTTTATTATGAGAATATGGCCCATTACCGAGGGAGCAGATCACCAGCTCATCCCTAATATGGAGAAATCTTTTAAAGTCCTTCATTTATGTTGACTTTTTATCATGCACTATTGCAATTAGGTTAGACTAATGAAAGGTAAATTCCAGCCCTTACATGAAAAAAGAAATCCTTGTAAAGAACCTAATTAGTATGTTTGTTTATTTAGACTCTAATGGCTTAATTGCGTCTTATCTTGCTATTTACAAATAGGCATCATTAAAGAATAATGAGCATGTGAGGGAAAGCTCAGTGTTCATACCAGCAGCAGATGAGGCATAGGAAAAAAATAACTAGGTGAAAGTCTGGGTGGTTTGGTTTTTTTACTTTATTTTTAATACAAACCCTTATTTGTCAGCATATATAAATGTGATTTCCAGGCATTGTGCTGATCAGTAAGATAGATACACGAGTGGGAGGACAAGCTTATGGCTGGCTCGACAAGCAGGTGTCTGGCCTTTTGCTGGAAATACCTACAGCTTGCTTACATCTCTGGTTTGATGTTGCTTTATTGGTTTTTTTAGGTGAGTTAAGGCGGCGTACAAACTTGTGCTCCTTTTTATACAAGCAGGGAAGTACCCCTGTTAACTGAAAATAATGTTTTCTTCCTTTTAGCTCTGCATTGCAGAGCATCTGCAGCTCAAATCAGCAGCAAATTCCCTGGGATGCTGAGAGGAGATCTGGAGCTTGGGGAATTTTTTGCAAAGTGTTGGAGCTTGGTGTTGTCAGCATACGTTTTCCTAATATCAAACCTCTAAATAAATCTGAAGAAAGAATGTTTGTTAATGTGTTTTAAAAATTGTTTATAAAAGGGCTTTTCATGTGGTATCAATTTCAGTGAGGAGGCAAAATTACAGGGGAGGAATTTCAAGCTATTTTCCTTCAGGCAGAATTCTGTCACAGTAAATTAATTTTGATCCTTTTAATTTCGTAAATGCATTTTGACCCTGATTCTGACTTATTTGGAGAGGTACTTACTTCTTTCCCAGTCATAAGTGATGTTAAATGGGAACTCTTTTAGCAGCCTTACAAGAAATTATCGAAGCCATTCCCACTGATTATTCTGTTTCCCTCTCCCCCTTTCTTGGCGTACAGTGTCTGTCATATGCTCTTTGAGAATTATCTTGGTGATAGACAAAATATTTTTAAAACTGGGATATTTCAAGAAGATTTTTATTTTATATATCTTTGTCGGAAAAGCTGCATAATATTGCAGATTTCAATCAGCTGTCTGTCCTACCTTCCTCTGGAGCTTGCCATTTTAGGAAGCAGGGGATTTATGAATAACTTAACTGTCTGAATTTAGTATACTTTAGTTAAAAGGAAGTTAGAAGTACGTTGTTATTACACAGACTAAAACAGAAGCTACAGAAGTATTTAACTTGCAGCTGTTCCATTTTCAGCTCACAGAACTGTGGGGCATATTTTTTCATTCATATTAATTGAATTTTAAAGTGACCTTGTACATGTATTGATTTGAATTAAAATTTTCTACATCAAGGACGAGTTGGCATATATCCTTCAGGCGAAATATTAAAAAACCAAGTGCTGTCTTAACAGGATATCGACAGAAGAAGTCGAAATTTAATAGGAAAAGTTGGCTCAGAAAGGAAATTGTTGCCTTTTTTTGGTCACGATTGAAAGGTATCTCTTCTGTATAATGAAAGACGTTTTTCAGGTGGTGTCTGGAGAAGTGCAGGGACATTGCAGCGCCCATTAAACAGGGGCCGTCGGGGTGAGTCTTGACCTCCAGAAGGAGAGACCTGCACTGCTGGAGCTCGGAGTAGAACTATCCAATTACTTTTTTACCAGAGCCATTAGTTTTTTATTGCCTTCTTTCATATGATCTGTAGGGACGCAGTTGTACAACTATAGGTGTATATTTTATTCCATACACAGGTCTTTTCTGCACATGGGCTCCAGTTGAACAGGCACCGAAAGAAAATCGTTTGCTGGAAAACATGATTTGTAAAATATGGTGGAGGCGAACGAAAACATTAAGTCCTGAAAACAGTTGCAAGACTTGATTATTAGAGGAAAAAATAAACGGTATTGTGTGCGATACAGAATGTGCTTTACCCTGAAAATAGCAGTGGAGCGTGCTTTTGGCTTCCAGTTCTAACGGCGTCCTCCAGGCTAGTGACAGGCTGTGGAGCAGTCTTTGTACTACTAGCCTCATTCTTTCAGTGCTGTTAAAATGATGAACTGTAATTTCTCCGAGCTACACGTAGTTTTACAAGATTTCTGCTTCTGTCAGACTTAACTAATGATACAGTCCTACAAAAATCAGCTGAAAGTCCCAATCTCTCTTCCAGCCAGTATAAAACCTACAGGAGTCCCGTGTCAAAGCAACGGCAGCACAAAATAAGTTCTCTATTTCAGTGCCAAAGCACTGTAAGAGCTAATTCAGACAACCTGCCACTAACCCAGCCAAAGTTGCTGTGTGTTCTATCACTCGTGTGTATTCCCGCAATGCCTGGGTGCCCTACTCCCAGAGAGGACCCCCTGGCACAAGCCATTGGGTAAGTTGAGACTGCAACAGTCGTGTCTTCCTCAGGGAGCTCACAGCCTTCAGTACCCATCTGAGGATGGCTTTACACAGCTCCTTACATGTGGGAGACAGTGTAGCTCTGCCTGTTTGAGCAAGTCGGTGATTGAGGCTGCTGTCCCAGACCAGTCTGCAGAGCTTGACCTTTCAGTGTTGCAGGATGGATGAGAGCTGGGGTCTGGGTAGCTGCGATGGATTCTGAAAGCATGGAGTGAATCAGTGGAAGGGTATGAAATGAGGTGACCTGTGAAAAGGCAACAAGCTAATGC
This sequence comes from Eurystomus gularis, assembly GCA_013400335.1. NCBI lineage: Eukaryota > Metazoa > Chordata > Aves > Coraciiformes > Coraciidae > Eurystomus > Eurystomus gularis. The sequence continues at coordinate 273,039 of VZZY01008090.1, forward strand.
AGAAGCATTTTGAAAGCATCTGTGCAGGTAAATCCTGTGGGGCGGTTTGAGGCCAGCAATAAGTACATTCAAGCAAGCTGGAGTGCCCAACACAGGATTTTTCAGCTTGTTGTGTTCCACTGTTCACTCCGAGGATTTTCAGGAACATCCCACACAGGCTTCGGATCAACTTCATCCAATTTTTTTTTCTACCTGGCAGCAATGTGAGATATCATGAATGCAGAACAGAGGAAAAAAGTAAGCATCCACTGAAGTGTGGGAAGGCAACGGAGAGACAAAGGGTATAAATAAAGCTGGGTCTGGGTGTTTGCAGGGCAGCCTTTTTGCTCTTCCATTACGAAGATCTCTTTTTCTTTTTGTCTTAAATTCCTTCTTTTCCTTCTTTTAATTTTACTATATACGGTTGATGCCTCATGTGAAGTTGTAAGAGTCGGTCCTCTCAGTAGACCTCTATCCTAGTGAAGTGCCAGTCTTACAAGTGTAGAAAAATAAATAAGAACCTTTTAACTCTTAAGTGTGCTGACATTATTTTTCAAAGTGACTCCTCATTGTAGCAGTTAGGACAGAAGTGTCAGATTCCAGTGGCTGATCAGCATTATCAAGGCACCTCTGGGTCATGACTTTGAATTTGGCTTAGTTGATACAGTGCTAAGTGCTGAAATAACTCTGCCAGTTCACTTTATTTGCAGACCAATTAGGTCTTATTCCAGAGTATCCCAGCAAGACACTCCATTTAGACTCAAATTTACAGTACGTGATACCATGATGTGGTTGCCTGAGAACATGAGGCAGTTCTGGACGTGTTCAGAAAATCCCTGTCTATTGTAAGAAGGTGGGAATCAGGAAAAGCTGCTCATGGTACATGCATAACTCAGGCCTTGGTACAAGTTTCCCTACCTCAGCCTGTTTCGTTTTTCTTCAGAAATTTACCCATTCTTCTGACCTGCTTTTTGTCTTCGTATTCTTGCAAAATTACACTGAGCAGCCTGTCTTCTTGAAGTCCGTCAATGGCTCTTCTGTCCCTTCTTGTTTCCCTGTCCTCTCTCTTGCTGTCAACTTGTTCTTCCCAGTTGTTCAAACTCTTCTCTTAGAGTTGCTTTCTCCATGTCCCATGCCAAAGGGTTGTCATCAGTACTTTTCAGGGTTTATATCTCTGTAGTGATACAATAAGCAGTATTTAGAGTAGTTTGGGTAACTGGTCTGCGAAGTCCTGAGTCATCACCCCATTCCTACCACCATCTCCTCTCCTGTCCCTCCTCCAGCAGCATGGTCCCTTCAGCAGCTTTGAGATGGAGTCTTTGCGCCAGATTTTCCATCTTCTTCCTTGGGAGGGGAAAGTATCGTGGCATTTCAAAGTTGTTTTGTCTGTTAGTCTCTTAGTCAGGCTCAGGTTGAGGGTACTCATGTTGAAACAAGGTGGTAAGTAGGAGTCATTAGCAGGAGATAAAATGGAAAAACGTGAGAAATCAATAAAGATGTGTATTGACTGATTTCTTTGGGTGTAGATTTGTCTGCTGAGGTTAGCAGTAGAAACACAATTGTTCTAGTGTGTGTTAATCTATACTGGGAAAAAACGTTGGAATGTAGACAGTGGAAAATGAGTCGCAGCTGGCTGGGAAATACTAAAATGAACTGATTGTTTCTTTTTTCATCTTGGTTTTATGCTTTTGTGGGTGAGGAAAACCTAATAATCTCTGTGTAACAAAACAAAGGATTATCGTTAGACACATCTTAACAATATTGAAGTGCAAGTTCATCTTTGAAATGTAAATTGATTTTTAGATTAAAATGACTTCATTATTGCATTTTTGTCAATAATACAATTTAGGCTTATTTCTTTTGTTATGCCCTGGCCCTTTATATCTTCTGTGATACTTATTTTATTCTTTATACTTTGCCACTTTCGCAGTAGAAAATTAAGCCTTTGTAAATGTAACACTTTTACTTTTTAGCTCCAGTTTCCTTTTAAATAACTTTCATTTCTATTGGACCTGAAATGTTTTCTATTGAACTCATGGCATGCTTTTAAAATCTCGCATTAGAAGAGTCTGGTTCTTCTTTCAAATTATTTTTCCCTAAGTGGGCTTATATTGGTGAATATCAAATACATCGAAAATAATCACATTTGCTCATGGTTTTTGACAAGTTATTGTGGTGTTAATAAAATTGAGAGAGTTGCTTGGCAGTGTCACGTCTGCACAAGGGAATTCTGTGAATTCGTACATTTTCAGTTGCAAATGAATGTTTGTTTGTTCTGCACTTTATCTCTTTCTCATAACACAGTGGTTTTAGATCTTTTATTTTGGTCTGCCTATAAAATATTGAGAACTGAAATTGTATCAACTTAAGCTGTTAACTTGATGGTCTTGTGAATTCAGACACCGTCAACTCTCCTTCAGCTTGTTTTTGTCCTTCACAGGTTACCTTAGGAAAAGTGTTGAAAGTGATAGTGGTGATGAGGAGCCTCTTCATTGACCGGACAATAGTAAAAGGGTACAATGAAAATGTCTACACTGAAGATGGCAAGGTAGGTTATATCCAGCAACATTAAATTTTATTTTTACCTGGTATTTAAATGACAGAGCACAGGAATCCCATCACGAGTATGCCAGAAACATAAAACTGCCAAAAGACTCTGTGGATGTTTTGCAAAATGCTCAGGTTTAAATTTATCGTGCTTTGCTTGGATTTTTCATACCCAAATGTCTGACTTCTTTCTAAGCTCTGAAGCCCTCGCTTGAATTTCTAATTTATCCCTTAGACCCCAGTTGCCTCATTAGTAGTGTCTACCGAGAAAACATTTTTTTTCGGTGTACGGGCACATCGATAGTCCAGGGTTCAGACTTCTCTTTTCTGAGAGCCACGGGGAAATCTTGGGCTACTTTTGCGCTCAACCTGATAAACGCAACTGTGCGAATCATTGGTAGGTAGTCCCCAATAATTTGCTTGTCGATAATAGCACATCCCGAACAGCAGCTATTCAAGCAAGTGCTGCCTGTTCCCACAAGTGGTTTGTTACATGAACAACTCACCCCGCTTGAACCCTCAAATTCCGTCTGACTGCACACGCTCCATATGGCTCTCTGTAGCGCATCAGAAGATGTTAACGGGACCTGACGGCCTTCAGCTCAGCTCGTTTCTCCTTTCAGGGTGGAATGGTCTCTCTTACCGAGATGTCCGCCAGGACTCTCCTTTGCCAGTAGCAGCACTAAACACCTCCGTGTTTCACATTTTCTCTCTGGAGCTTTCTCTTCTGATGATGAAGCCTATTAAAATTAAAAGTTCATTATATGAAGATGAATACTTGGCACCCATAGGCCATGTTATAATGAGGTGAGACTTTTTCCCCTTTCCAAAGCGCTAGCTGTGTTTTAGCGCACAGAAGCACGTTGTGTACTGACCCAGAGATCAGCGGCTCCGAGTCTGAACCAACGTTCAGACTGGAAAAGTTCCCTAGAAAAGGCCAGGAGCTGAGCTGCTGAAGGAAACAGTACAGCTCCGTTTCCCAGGTGAGAGATTCTCACTTAAAGAGCAGGGGCTTGGCTTGGCCCAAGAAGTAGTAAGATACAAATGGCCTGATTTTGATTTGCATTATTCAAATATGCAGGTTTCAATACCACTTTGCCGCAGAAGCGCCTGCACCGTGCTCCCTCTATATTAGCATATAAATCCAGACCCGGTGCACCAGCCCCTTCACCCCAAGTTCTTCTCGGAAGTGAAATGATTCTCTACCTAAAGAGCACTGACAGTGCTTGATGGATTCCTGTGTCACGCTTCATTTGGGTGCGCTCATTTTCTCTGATGAATCCCGTTTCCTTTGAAGCTCCCCTGAAATATAATAATGCTGAAAAGCTAAGTAAAAGAGTTCCTTTCTGAAACTCAGCATCTGGCGTTGAGCTTCTGTTTAGCTCACGGTTAACTCTCCTGAGAGCCGTGTACTGTTTCTCTGTCCTCGTTTGCTGCGAGGGGGAGAGCGGGACTCACCAAGGCCAGCTTTAGGCACGGGGCACTAACCTTTGTCTGCTGTCCACAGGGAGCACTTCAGCTTCTCCAGAGCATCGGTGCTAACACCTGGCTTGTTTTCTTGCTTTAAGCCAGTCTGCAGGGGAGTCTGTTTTCTACCGATTTAGCTGTGTCCAAAGCTAGGCTGTGTGACTGCTCTCGCGAGGCTGCATGAGCCTGTGACCTTTACGTGGCAGTTTGCTATTCCGTGGGGCCGTCCTACAGCTTTCACAAACCTGGAAGTCTGCGCTTCAGGTATAAATAGGAACGTTTCATTTGACTTAAGTAGAATTGGAGTTGCAGCCACTTAAATCATGAGTAAATTTGGCTTGGAAGGTTGAATAAATGCGTAGCTTGCTAGTTTTGCCAACTGGAGCACATATTGACAAACAGTAAGCTCCCTCTTTTTCACTAATTAACTACACTGGTAATTGGAGAATAAGAATTAGATTGTGCTCTTGCAATGATTCGCTTTACTTATTGTGCCTGCTGGGAATGAGCGATTACAGTCAATTGCAAACATAGTCCATTCCAATTCCTTCCCTGCCACAGCAGATGCTGGTGGGAAAGTACTCCAGTGAGGTTTCACTGTCCTATTCTAGCTTCTCAGTTTCTCCTCTGATAGAGGGGAAAATGCAGTAGCATTCAGAAAAGACATGGGTCTCGTTCAGAAGAGTATGAAAAAGGAGATCAGCAAGTATCATCTTTATTAAATACCAAAAATGCCGAGAACCCTCCGGATCACGGTAGGAGGTGATTGTTTTTCCAGCGAGCAGCTTACACAGTAATTGCTGATTTGAGGATTAGCTGATATATTCCTAGGAAGCATTTAATATTTGTAAACAGCAGCGACAAGATTAACTCGGTGTTATCGGAAGATGACAATTTTGAAGCTGGCTTTTCTGTAAGCCATGTTGAAGAAGGGACACTGGATAAGTCGTCGTGCTTCTTGACGCTTACATAGCTGACTGCGAGAGGGTTGAGTCGCCCTCCCGACTGCACGGGTCAGAGGGGCCTTTAAGTCACAAAAGGGAGATTCAATGGGGGGCTTTCTCCAAGTAGAGCAGGGTTTGGGGTAACAAAACATATTCAGCAGTATTCAACAGAAGAGGAAATGGCCGTTGTTGGGACACTGAGTGATCGCACAGACAATCAGTGAAAAATGGACCACGCACCGAAGAGGCCAACGATTTGCTTGCAGATCAGGGGAGTCGTCATTTATCTCTGAAAGTACAACTGTTTTAGCAAATCTTACATTAGTGGGGAGAAGAAGGGAAGAGATGAGTGCAAATGGCAGAGGCCTTCTGGTCTGATAGTCAGGCAATCCTAGAAAAGAAAGAAATAGGGGTGTTTCTCCTGGATGTGGGACTGTGCATGGTGGCATCCCCAGGAAGGCTGACGCTGCGTTATCCAGGTTGCGTTAGCTCGCTGTGTGCTTGTACATAGTGCTGTGTAGGTTGACAGGTTGAAGTCTTCACATGGTGTCTGCTGTACAGAAGTCTAGTTAAATTGGGTACTCCTAGATGTAAATACTGTTAAAATTAAGGGGGGAAAAAAGCCCAGAAGTCTTTAGCTTGCAGTGAGTAAAATAAGACACTACATTCTGGGGTCTTATTTTCAAGCTTTGCTTATACGGACAAAGAATTGTTGCATTTCTTAAGTGCTTCATGTACTTCCTTCGTGAATTATTCACAAACCCTGCAGAATATGTCTTTGCCGGGTTGCCAGCTGCATAACTTAGACATTTTTGGTGACACTTTACGAAAACAATAGGTGAGATCTGGCAGCCTCTGTCAGGTCACGGGTTCTGCGTGCCGATCGCTCTGCAGTCTCTCTTGCTTACCGTACTAACCCATTGCATCCACCACATACTGATGCTGTTTTAATTAGCCCAGTGGTTTTAGTGATGGCACTGTGCCACCGTTAATTTCAAACTCTGACATACTCATTGTGCACTGGAATTTAATCACGGGTAGTAATTAATTACTAGTGTTGTCCCAATTTGTGAATAAATGAAGCTATGCTTCTCACCCTTCCAGGGCAGGCTTATTGTCAGCTGAGCCATTAGTAGCTCTAGTCTGCCGATAAAAATAAAAACATGTTGGGATTTTTTTTTTGGCCTAATAATACTTCTTTTCTTTGGATGCAGAGACCAAGAACCAGCTTGACAGGGTGTATTGAGAGTGGGTGCCTGACATCGCTGCCCAGCCAAATTCCTATTTTTGCATCCTTTAGACTTAACCAAAGAAACATAAGTGTCTCTGTTGAATTATCATGTTAAGGAACTTGGGTTATGTTAATGCTATGGCTCCATTAATTACTCCATATCAATAAGAAAAGGCAGCTTTTAGCCTCCTAGCATAAGCGAGGAAAAGAAATAGTAGTATCAAAGGAAAGCTTCAAAGACAGGCAGAGTTGTCTCTCGGGTAATTTCTGATCCCTGCATTCTTTCCACTTCAAAGCCGGATGTGTGTGTGTTTGGGTGAAGGGGGGGTTGAATCCGATTTCTCTAATAAGTGTTGGCAACGGACCTGTTTGATATTAGATGCAGGGAACATTCTGATTTGTTATCGCCTTTGAAATCGTTCAGACGACCTTCAGAAAATGGCCTCTTGTAACTTATGCTGGGGGTGGGTGGGGAGAGCGGGGCACTGGGAAAAAAAGCCCCAGTTTAATTCACATGCAGAGGATGCCCTGAAATTGTGCTTTCAGCAGTTTTTTAGTTACAAATGTGTGTCTTGATTGAAAGTGAAAAGTTGAAGAATAATAGACCTATAACGATGCATTCTTTAATCCGCCTCTGCCTTAATCCTCTGTTTCAGGGGGAAAGGTGGGCAGTCATTTAGGATGTATGCATGTGGTTTGGAGGGTTTGGTAGCTTTTTTTATTCTTTTTTCTTTTTTAACTTGGATAATATCGTGTCTGTAAGACAGACATTCATTACTTTTTCAGTTTTTCAATCTCTGGCCAGCTAATGAACATTCAGAACCTGTTGGACTCATCGTAATGCAGCATCTGAAGTGAACTTTTTTTCCAAGATTTTGATTCTCACTAGAGAGGATCACATACTTGGTTTGATCACTAGAGATTTGCAAAACCGCATAGACATTCCAACTCTGTCTACTGTCAAAGAGAGCCTTAAATTACATGAAAAGAGCTTTTTAAAAAGATGGATTATTTTTTAAATGTTCAAATGTAGACTTTTCTAGTATGGAAACGCAGTCCTTCCTTCCTGACGGGCACCTTCCTTACAGGTCTGTTATCACAGTGTAAACCAGGCTCAGCTCCAAGTCCTGGCTGAGCTGCCACTTGTGGATTCCAGCATATGAGTGTTTTTGGTGTTCACACAGGTTCTTGCTCCCACCCAAGAGCCAGTGAATGTCAAAAGATTTGTAGGTACATGCCTCGGGGTACTTCTGTCTACATCTAACCTGGGAAAAGGCATTGACACATCAGCTGCCTTTTGTCTCACGGCAAGGTCAGTGCTACCAAGCCGTGAAACATCTACCCTGAAGTGATTTTTTAAAAGTCTTTAACATCACCTCCTGTTCGGACTGAGGCCTGGGGATTCAAGAGTCACTTCTGCACCGGCGTTTAGAAGTGGACCACTTAACAGTGTTACTGTTAGAAGGATGGGAACTTCTAGCATTCTGAACATTTGTAGCAATGGGAATTAATTACTTCGGTTCAGCATCCTTCTCCCCTCTCATCCTTCACCCCCTTCTGGTGTGTTTTACTCACTTCATATGACTTCCTTCGTTTTAGACTCTTTTCGTACCTTTTAAAAGACTTGTTATTCCAGCTTGGACTTACAGGTGCATAGGACAGAATTAAAATAATCAGTTGTACCTTATAGTAAAGGAGATTAACCCCTGCTGCGGAAAAACATGTGTCCAGCTGTGTTATCAAGCACTAGATGAGCTATCCCTGCTTCATAAATTCACTCCAAAAATTATTTTCTTCTGTCTAGACTAAGATTCCTGAGGTTAATGCTGTATCAGTCACCTTTCTTGTGACAAGTTTTGGGCACGTGGAATTGAGTACAGTGGAATCTGTAGGAGGAAAAAAAAGTGATTTGCAAGTTTGGGATTGATGGAAGTTCCTCTTATTTTTCCCTGCTGCTTTTCCTTGACAGAGTACCAGATACTCCACAGGGCAGGGCTAGAAGAGCATCAGCATGGCAGTTGAAATTGTTTAACGTGTGAGCTGTTTGGCTGTTTAACGGGGACAGCCTTACCTTCTGGTTTCCAGGGCTAAAAAAACTTTTTTCAATGTTGTTCTTTTAGTTTGTAGATAGTTGAGCACACAGTTAAGTCATGGATGTGTGCAGTTATCTACAACCTTAAATCTATGCCAGTGTGATTTTTGTCTGCAAATGTAAATGGAGTTTCCTAAGGGATGTTTTATTCAGCCCCAGCAGACCAATGCTTTGGCTTAATTCAGCTAAATGTTCTTTGTGTCATTTGTAACTTAATCTCTTATTCAAGCACAAAGCAGGCATAAACTTGGTAGAAATGCCCTCATTTTAGAAACAGACTAAACTGATGAATATTTGCATCGATCAGCCACAACCCTGTACAAATGAAGATTTTGCTTATTTTAAAGAGAACACATAAACTCAACAGGTCTTGTATATAATCTGTTTTTTCTCTGTGATGAACTGTGTTCATTCTTCATTGCAGTACAAAGGAAATCTTACATCATTAATTCCATTTCTTGGATTGCAGCAGGTAAAGGCAGTGAGTCAAAGCAGTGAACTGAGAAATATGTCTCTGTAGATCTGTTTGCCTGCTCTTTTAATTTGAACGGCTGCTTAGCTGCTTGCTCTCCATAAAGCTGCTTCTTTACATGTGGTAATATGTAACTGGTTTTTTTTTCCCTGCTGTAGCTTGACATATGGTCCAAATCCAACTATCAAGTTTTTCAGAAGGTAAGTCTTGCATCAGTTCTTTCTACATAATGCATATAGGAGTTATGTAGAGTTTATTTTAAATATCTAGGCCCTTATGTAAAAGAATCCAGGATTTATTCCCTTGACATCACAATTTGCAAATAACAAATGATAAACTGTAATAATGGAAAACTGAGTGGAAGAGGAGATGGATTCTGCTGTTATTTAATTCAGATTTATTTCTTATCACAATTCCAGTGCATGGTTTGGAATAGGAAATTAGAGTTTGTACTGCTCTAGCCTTAACACATTGCAGGAGGAATCTTCAAGCACTCTTCATTTAGTTTAAATCTTTTGGGGAAGGACGGACTCTTCCAGGTTCGCTTGGATTTTGTTCTGTTGTTTTCATTGGGTTTGATTGCCCTCCCTCTCCTGAGGGCTTGAGTTTAATAAATCAGTAGTTTTATTTATCACTTTCCAAAAATGAGTTTGGACATTTTTTTTCTATGACGTTATTTTGCTTACTTCTCATCCCATGGTGGTATGAGCAAAAGGAGTAACGTCCTGAAAGGAATGCCATCCCAGAAAGTAAGAAAAGATCCAGGAAAGAGTGGGAGCAATAAGTATAAAACTATTAAGAAGGTTAAAGTGTGTTTTGAAAAGATCTGTATCTTGCTATTTGCCAGGCTGGGAAGAGAATATTTCTCTTTGAAGGCCTCATGTCAAAATGCTGTACATTCAGATTGATCTGGGTTCAAATGCAGGTTTCCTTACCTTCCACCACCCTTGAAGGAGTTTGAGTCTCCAGCCAGCGTGCTGGCTTCCTTTCATCTGCCTCTGTAGTTTGTCTAACAAATGGGGGTCGGGGACTCGAAAGGACGTGAAAGCAGGGGTCAAAAGTATGGCACACTGGCGGTATTTGTGCATCTTCCTTCCAAGATTTCAGATGCAGTTGGAAGGGGAGGCATTTGACCTGTGATATTAACCTGCTAGAGATCAAAGGACAGCTTTTGGGGAGGTCGGATGCTCTCCCTCCCTGCCTAGCATTAAAGCAAAATTTTGCTGCAGTTGGTTCTTTACCCCAGAGATTAGTGGATTGAATATTCTTTCTTTATTTTTTTTTCTTCACTCCTCAAAAATGTTTAATGTCAAGTAGAGTAATATACCAGGAAGTAAACCAGCATAAATCTTAGCAAGTTGTTTATCAGTATGCTTTTAAGTTACTTTTGCAATGGAATACATTTAAAGCTGTGTAATTAAGCGCGTTATCTCAATTTCCTCGTGTGTGTTATGCCCAAGGGATCTTACAGCCCAGGACTTGTCTTCCGGGATGTTTTGATTTAGAATAACTTGGAAGGGTTATAGTTGTATTGCCATCGTTTTTGCTGAATGATAACAAATCTCAAAGGTTTGATTGTGTAGTTTTGATTGCCAATATGGAAGGTAACAGAGTAGAGTGAACGTGCAGGCTTGCTTGGGAACCCAAGTGAAGGACTCGGGGAGCATAAATACATAGAGTGAATTTCTCTTCAGGTCCAGGTGATGCCCTTCAGACCAAAGGTGAAAGAGCTCAGTGAGGAAACATCAAACACCCCTCTTAGTGCTGCCTGGGTGGCTGCATTACAGATAAATACAGATCTTTATTCTCTTCCTTCTCTAAAATAATGTGATACAACCTGAATATTAAGTTCCTGTTGTCCAGTTCTCTCTTAGTAAATAATGCCAGATGTGTTAATATTTACCAAAAAAAAACGCAAAACAAACCATCAAAGAGAATGAAAAGATGGCAGGAGAAAGGGTTGCTTGTAAGCAGTTGAACAGCTGTCTGCGTATTTTGGGGATAGTTTTATACATTCTGTTCCCAGCTCTGTCACTGCGTTACCGTGGGCAATTTCACCTTTCCTTTTATCAGTATTCTGCATCCCTTAGGCTGGGGTAATACTTGCTGACTTCACAGAGCTATAGCTGAATTGGTTGCGTAGTGCTCTCAGATTCTTGCATGAAAAATGTGATAGAAATGCAAGGTGATGGTGCTTTCCAATCAATAGATTCTGTACTGTTGAGCTGATAGTTAAAGAAGTGGAGGCTAGGACCTAAGTCAACTTTGCAAGCATGATAGAAAATGCTGTGGGTCAGCATTTCTCTCTGTGGTGCTGTGCTTAGTTTGGTTTTCTCTTTATTCTCTGAAGCTGCACTTGTATCTGTTTATAATACCCAGGACTAGTGATTTAGCAATAAGCAAAATGAAGGAAACGGATAAAACAGCGTTAGAGAAACTACTCTGTTACCAGTGTAGGATCCGTACTGCGGGATCTTCAGAACAAATGTTTTCATGCCATTAAAAAATCATCAGTAAATGTGTCAGAGCACATCTGAATGTTCTTGAAATGTGTTTCTCATGGCAGTCGCCAACGAGGCGATGTGGAAGTGCTGTGAAGGAAGAATGCGGCTGAGTTACTGCTCCCAGCGAGGAGGCTGGGGAGCCCTTCCAGCTCCAGCACCTTTAACACCGCAAAATCAATCATCCCTCTGAAGGGCAGGGCCAGTTCTCTTTAAAAGCTGGACCGAGTTCTCAAACTCTGATGTCAATGATAATATAACAACATCTGGAGCTCACAAGACACCTGCCTGTGGTAGCTGCAGGCCTGTCAAATTCTCACAGGGTTGCAGTATGACTTTCTAGGTTAAGGACCAGAGACCTCTGATCTTCAATCCAACCCTGTCAAACGAAGCTAAATTTGTCCTGACTTTTTGTTTGCAACGTTGGCTGTGTCAGCAAGCCTCTTCTCTCTCCTTCTTATTAGGCAGGATACCCGAGTGTGTATAATTTGATGGGGGACGGCTCCCGGAGGGCCCATTACTGTTAAAGTGTACAGTCATTTTCTGAGTTCCCTGGAGACTCCTTGAATCTGGTCCTGGGGTGACTAAGCTTTATAGGCATTGAATCCAGCAGCAGGGTTAGATTCAGAGAATAGAGCTGGGAAATAAGCGAGGGAAGGCTGAAAGGGCAAAAGCACAAGGAGCAGAGAAAAGGTTTTTCAGACTTCCATGTTGGTCTGACATTTAAACTCCACAGGAACGGCAACTGTTTTGATCTTAAACCTCCTTATTTTAACCTCCTTGCATCTCTTGATCCACCAGCACAAGAGGAGGAACAAAACAGTGAACAAGGAAGTATCTGGGGGCTTCATCCAGCCTTGGTGGGAGGAGCGTATGTGAGGGCTGCGTAATTCCAGGTCCTTGTGCAGAGGATTTAAAAAATCTGTGTTGTAAAGAGTGGTGCAATATTCATAACTCTGCATTCAAAAAGAGGCAAAATTATAGAACAGGGAGAGATGGTGTCAAACATGAGCTGTTTCTTGTATCAAGCTGCTCAGTTACAAGCAGCGTAGCTGGCTTTGCTCTGTGGTATGATCAGCTTGGCTGTTCAAGTCATACACGTAGGCTTTGAACTCATCTATGTCATTCTGACCTCAGAGTCCCATTCTTATGTTCACCTAACTGGTCTATCCATTTTAGCTTGCCACAAACTGGTTTCCTTTTGCCTTGATACGCTTCTTCCCAAGGCACGTTTCAAGCTGAGCTCTGGGAAGCTGTTTGTGCCTATCCAGCTGTTTGTGAGCGGTGATCCCAAAGCGCTGGAGCTCGGGAGTGTGATTCTCACCACAAGGGCACATAAGTATTGTAATGTATGAAGATGTATTCTTGTCAATAATCTCGGCATAAAATCACATGCAGGATGAATGCATGCATGAGACAAATATTGGGCTATTGATGATGTCTGCTCAAGGAGAGGAGATGGACTGTTCCAGGGTCACCTGCATGATTGCTCCCCTGCATGATCAGTGCTTGCCTCTGTTCGGAGACCTCCTTAGGCAAAATAAAATCTCTATGACCCAGTCCAGATAAGCAGAACAAGCAAAATAAAAACCTAAACGCTCTGTAAGCTTTGAAAACAAGTGATAAAACCTATGCTTCAGAAAAGTCTGGTCAAGGTTTACTGAATTGGGGTGGGGAAGGGCGTGTAGAGGATCTGTGTGAAGTTCATCAGCGCCTGTTCATAGAGGTACCATCAGTCATCCTCCTGAACACCTCCCAGGCACCAGGTTCTGTGCACCAGGTTCCCTCTGGAGAGACTCAGACATGGTCCTGGACAGAAGATTGAGTAATGGGAATCCTTGGAAATGAATGAAGGCACTCCTGCAGTTTTCCATGCCATAGAAGGTCTAAACACTAAGAAAATAACTTCCTTTTTTTTTTTTTTTTTTCCTTTTTGATGCTGTCATCATCCTCCAGAACTCATTGCTATAGGCTTCTTACTGTTAAGGCCATGAACTTAGCAGGGTTTAAAAAAAAAAATTAAAAAACTTTCAGGGGATTTAGAGAATCCCTTTATATTAGATGGAGGTGTCAGTGCCATACTTGAGGGAATAAACCAATAAGGAAGTGGCAAGGAGAGTTATGACTTTAAAGGAAGTTTTCCACCTACTTTTGAAAAGTGCATTTACTGGCAGTGGGATAAAACACTAGAAGAAAGAGGCAGCTTTGTTTTTATGTTGATGTTTTAGTTTTTATGCCAGGTATGGCTTCATACATCTGTGGAACATGCCTAGTCTATGGTGGAGCAAAGACACACCACAGGTCTTTGCTTTTGTGCTTCTTGCTCCAGGTAGAAGTACTTGTTCAACTTTCTCAACCTGTGAATTCTTTTGAATGCTTATCGTTTGTTTGGGGGTTTTGTTGGGTTTTTTTAAATGAATTTGCAGCTTTGGGAATGCTACATGACTAACACGTCGTCCCAGTCATGCCATTTGTTTGGATGTGTCACCTTTGGAAGGCCCATTTCAGCAGAGCAGCGCTAGCAAGTGCAGAAAGAAATGCTCTAGAACTGACTATCTGTCTCGGTTGAGACAAATAACAGGGGTTTTGTTTCCTGCTCTTTGCTCGGAGCTGGTCTCTGAGCTATTTATAACTTTACCAAGCAGCAAGCTGAGCATTGGCTGCGAAAGGGACGTCAGGAGGCCACAGCTCCCACTCTGCCATGGCCAGCAGGTAGCTCCTCAGAGCCGGTAGCTCCTCAGAGCCGGTACCTCACACCCAGGCTTGCTGGGGGCTGGTTGTTCACCCAGAGCAACAAGTAGGTGGGATTTAATTTGCACATAGTCTCAGTGGAGATCAGGTTTGGGCCAGTACCAGTCTGATTTGTGTGCCTGATGTAGACAGTGCCCTCGACAAGGGAACAGAGATGCGTTTAAGAAGTACATGGTTATAGTCAACTTGAATTTGGAAGTGAAAAGGAGAAAAAAATCTCGGGTGATACTATTAACAAGAGGGGAAGTTTTCTTGTTCACATTGAGTCTCTTTATCAGAATTTTTTTTTTTTTTTTCCATGTAACTGAAGTCTCTTTTGCTCTGTCTCGAAGTGCTTAGATAAACAATAGCTATTTTATTTAGCCAAATTGTGCTTCAGGAGATTGCCTGGTCTTGCCTTTCTTTTCAGACAAAAAATTCCAAGTGCTTTTCAATACATGAATTGTGAAATACTGAGCTTTTCTGCAAGATCTCTTGAAAATCTATTCCAAGGTCCAGAGCAAGAGCTATCCCAATCAACGTGTGCTCTTCTGAACATGTTCCCATCTAAAAAGAGGCAGAGAAATGAGAAAGTGGCCGACAGCTCAGCTAGCAGTGGGTAAGGTAGAGCAATAAAAGTGAAGTTAATAAAATCAAACCCCGAAATGTACAAAATGTCATCCTACACCCAGAATAAATTAATTTGTGATTCCAACTCAGCTGGAAGAAGTGCGTCTCTTAAGTGAGCTGGCGCGTATGCCGTTTGTTTTGCTTTGCTTTGGTGTGAAATCGTCTTGCCATTAGTAAAGCTGGGTATTGATCTTTTTTTTCCTTTCTTTTTTAATCTTGGCCAGTTTGTGCTTTCTCTCATCATCTCTGTTATCTTGGGAGGGTTTCATTCTTCCTTCACCTCCATGCACCGGCTGGTTTATCATTTGCCCAGCTCTTTGTTGGACATGATGTTCTTTGCTGGTTGGGCTGGGGGGGGGAGGTCATCCTCTTACTCCTCTTCTTCAGATTTGACACCCACTTTGATCTTTTCTAGAAGCACTTTATCAGCACTTGTTTACGGTCGGAATCGCCTCCTTTTTGTTCCGAAAACATTATTAGTGTTCTAGCAATGCTTGGATGGCTTTTATCTCCCCATGGAATCTCATTAGCTTTACATCACAATAGAAACAGCATATGTTCAACTTTGCCAAAGTGGCCAGTCAATTTAAATTTGTTAATAGCTGTATTTTTTAAGCAACTTTCCTCAGTGCCAAAAGAAAACAACTTTGTTGTCGGGGAAAAAAAAAAAAAGCAGTTTGTTAGAAGTCGAAATACAGCAGAAGGAGAGCGGCTGCTCATAAATATCTTCAGAACTTTCTATTCTTTGGCACGTCTGGTACTATCCTATAAAAGCACCATCTCAAAAAAAAAATTCATATCGCTAATAGAGCCCGGATTGCAGACATTTCTGAACGCTGTGCGAGTTGTGTTTAGAAGAAATGACTGAGTTGAGTTTTGCTGCTCTGTTAATGCACTGTTAATCACATTATTTCTAGTATTTTCTGTTTAATATGGGAACATATAAATGGCTCAAGCTGGCTGAGCTCCGTTCAGTGACTATTTCCGCAAACTTCCCAGAATGTGCACGGTCCCAAAAGTTTTCCCTTCCCAGCATCAGAGTCACAGTGTCCTTGCTCACACTGAATGGAGCTGCTTTTGGAGTCGGTTGTGTGCGGATGACGGGGAGCAGAATCCCTGTCTAAAATTGTAGTCTAGCTGAAAACTGGATCCAGTGTAGGCTAGACGGATTCGGTGCGGTGTTCTGCGGAGGCAGTTTGCATGGTGTGAATTAGAGCCTGTCTATACATGGATTTATTCAGAAATACAGCTCTTCTGTATTCACTGCCCTGAATAGCTTCCAGCATGAGCCTCTCTTTCTGCAGTGGAAGTTTGAGTGCTTCAGCACAATTCCCATTGCTGAATTAGGCTACATACAAATTAAGAACAAGTGGAGTTAGCTGGGAATAGGAATTGTAATTTCAGTTCGTACTTCATCTTACTCAAAATTGGCTGTAGTATATAGAGAAGCCCTGAGAAGAGCACTTCTTCTCCGTGCTAAAATGAGAAAATACAATTTAATCCCTAACTAGACAACCACGTAGTTGGTTGGATGCTTTGATATTACTGATGAGAGCCATTAACAGATTTACAAGTTCCTAATGAGGACCATTAATAGATTTACAAGCCAGGAGATCTGAAAGAGCTCTCGTGGTTGTGTTGTCTTGAGTTCATTAATAGTCCAGCCTAAAGAAATTTGCCAAGAATTTCTGTGTTAAGCCTGGAACTTCCTGAGAACAGCAAACTGTTGAGTGTGATAAGAATTTAGGAAGCTGACAGGCTTCGTGCTGGTAGTGAATAGTGTCATAGCCGTCAGAAACTGTCCTTCCCAGAAGCAGCTAAAAATGGTAAAAAAAAAAAAAAATAATTCAAAGCATTGCTTGGTTTTCCTTATTTTTTTTCTTTAATTATTCTTGTTATTATAAATATGCATTTGATATGTGTTCTGTCTAGCAGTAATTCCCAGATGTAAGACATTGTTATGGCTCTGTCTGGGAAATTAAAAAGCTTTCAATCAGAAATCTTTTACTAATGCAAGTATTTATAAGCCATAATCATATTAATTGATTCCTGGCTTCAGAGGAAATGAAACTGAGAGCTCAATTCCTGTTCAATGTAAGCGACCTGCAGTAGGACTGTACGAGTTAAATATTCTAAGCTTTCCCATTAAAAAATGGAGAGAGTACACTCATTTTTTCTGTAAAAATACAGTTTCAATTCAGAGTATTTTGTCCTATTGGGAGGGGGGCGGACGAAGCTGGTTTTTTGTTGTGCATTTGTTTTGTTTTTTTCTCCACTAAAACAGACCAAAACCAGCGTTTTGGGGTGGGTTGGTTGGTTGGAGTCTTTGTTGAAGTCTTAACCTCTATTCTCAGAAGTTAGTCTTCCAGAACTATTTCATTTTGCTACATTATCGACAATGTTTTTTCTTTTGTTGAGCAAATCCTCATAGATTAAGGGAATATATTCCCTAAAAAAGATGACCAAAGAAGAAATGGGAACATTTAAAGAGAAAACCAAAGTGCTTTCCTCTGACAGGGTTTGTTTAGTGACTTGGTTTGTGATTTCACAGAATACAGGGGAGTTCAGTCCTGGAAGTGCAGATTCTGCTCTTACGCTGTAAACATCTGAAAGTCAGGCAAACTATTTGCTATGAATGCTTTTATTTCATATGGTACAGAAGATGTTGTTGTTGCTGTTCTTTTTTCCCCTTTTTCCAGCTGGGTTGGTTAGTCCAAAGTGGGAAGTGAAGCTTGTTAATTTAGTATTGTTCCGTGTAGCACAGAGCTGGGCACCTTCCTCATCACTTGGCTCACGTTAGCTACCAGTCGAGATCCTTTTACCAACACTATCAGCTTTTATCACGGTTATGAACTTCCAAAGATGTGTTTGATTTTACTGTGTGCATATGAAGTTATTTATCATCATTGCTTCACTTGATTCTTGTCTGAAGTTGGCAGAGGGAACAGAACTGTCAAAAACTACCCAAAGTTACTTTGAGAACATCTTTGCAGTCATGTAATCCTTGGTTTGTTACCTCCCCGTGGAATTTGTACTGTTTTCCTGCAGATTAACACTGCTTGGTCTGAAATACAGAATGAATAAGCATATGTTCTCCTTTTGCCTGATACAGGTGACAGATCATGCGACCACTGCTCTGCTGCACTACCAGCTGCCTCAAATGCCGGACGTGGTGGTCAGATCTTTCATGGTAAGTGTCTCGGAAAATCAGAGTTTCCGGGCAGACTTGAGCGTGCTGAGAGTGACGGGCATTAGCAGTGCTGGGGCAGTTGTATGACTGTAATCCTGTATGTCTGACACCTGGACAAGGATGAAGAGCCCATTCGCGTTATCCTGGGATTGGAAGACTGGCTCTTCGTCACCGGTCTCAGTATTTGCTTGGTGACTTCTCCATTTGCAAAGTTACTCTGCGTGATCTCTGAAGGCAGTAGGAGAACCTCTCACAACAAAAGTCTTTGCTGTGGTCCAGCCCTTTCACACTGCTCGTACTGTGCAAGGAGTTGACTTCTGGTTCCCCAGTAAGAGGGAGCTCCCAGGTAGTGTGTTCAAGCTTGCTTGGACACTTGTCCGGTATGGGAGGTGATGTGTGCTAGGAAATGAGAGGGAGGAACACCATCAGGAAGAGTCCACTTTGCTGTATCCACTTTCAGCCGCAACTTTGTTCTAAGGAATTGAAGGTACTCGCCCAGCACAGCAGCAGGGGGTTTGGGGAATCGAGGAGAAGCCTGCTGGAGTATTCTGCTGTTTTCTTACTGAATTAAATTAATCAAATGCTGCTCTACCTTGGTGTGCAGATTGAAGTTTATCACCCTTAATTCTGCCTATATTTAGAATTTTATTTGTGAAATACATTTGTATATAAGCGGTTGTGTTAAATCAGAGGGTGAAAACAAAGGTTTACGGTTCAGAACTCCTCCTGCAAAGCTGAATTTTGGCAGTGGAGACTTGCTGTTCTCCAGCCTCCCAAAGGAGGCTTTTGGGAGAGTTTTCTCTGCTCTTCAGACGTTTTCCTTCACTTACCTTCCATTATGTTCCCTTTTACTGAGAGCAATACAGCTGAGACTTTTTTTAAACAGACTCCTGATTTTGCCGTTCGCAATCTTTAGGTGAGTACAGTAGCATCAGGTCTTTTAATTTCCACTGCGTAATTCCAGGTCAGTCAGACTCCCTTACCTGCTGTGCCCGTTTGTCTGTTTAATAAAAGGCCACTAAGATGAAAGATTTGCAAAGGTCTCTTCTCTCACAGTGCATCTTAAAATAATAGGTTTTGAAAGGTGAAGGCGACTCTTACTGGTCAAATCCATGTTTGAACATGTTTCTGAAACTTAATGTTTAATAGAGTGGGTAGCACATTTGTTTAAGCCGTGGCCCTGCCTTATTGATTGAATAAAACACTACTAGAACTTGTAACAAAGCAAAACCAGATGTACTCCAGAGGTGTCAATATGTTGGTCCTTTCGCGTGTCAGTTGTGCAATCCACATGAGAGGATGTAGTGAAGCCCGTGGGGAGTGAAGAAGACTTTGGGTTTTTTCTTTCAACAGATGTCTCAAGTGCACAATTTAACTTCATTTACCTATTTTTGTGTTATGGTTCAGAAAATTCGATTTCTCTGTAGCGCAAGCAAAGCCCATCCAAGCTGAAGTAAATAACAGCAATTTACTTGTAGTATTCTCTTGGCCTTGTCCCCCTGTTTACTGCTAAACCCAGAGAAGACCTAGTTCTTTTGGAGGGGAGTTATTGACAGCCAAAGGTTTGGTTGCTATAGAGAAGGCTCTGATGAAGATGGAAGGATTTGTTTCAATAAACTTGGTTGACCTGTTCTTCAGAGAACAATTTTCTCTTATCGATGTGATTCAGTGAGACTTTAAATGACAAGATTCATGTGCATCCTTCACAGTATAAATCTGCTGGTCTAGGTGGTTTTTAGTTGAGTATCTCCTCGAGTTGGGAATTGAGTTATGCAACGCTCGTTGCTACGTATGACGACGGGAGCAATCCACTTTGGAGGCAGGAGCTTTACCTTGGAACACCTGAACTTCCTCTGTGTTGTTCAGCACTAGCCTTTTGTACATGTATTTATCAGTATAATCAGATTTAAAATGGTACAGTATTTTTATGACCAGCGAGTATTGATCCTAAAATCGCATTAGAGAGGAAGTTAGTTAGCTTGCTCTGAAAGCCCTTCTGTCTTCAGCTAGGGAGAGTTCAGCCCGTCGCAGTGTGATTGCAGCGGGGGTGTGATAGATGATCATAGGAAGAGACAAACCAATATTCAGTTGAAGAAGGTACCCATCAAGAACAATTATATCGCAGTAAAAATATGAGGAGCGTTACAACGCTTGCCTTCCGTCGCGATTCTCCAGCTGCGAGTACCTCCTGCTCAGAGTGCACACATTTCTATTAACGAATTTGCTTAAGTGACTAAAAAAGCAAAAGATGATTAATAAAGTGGGAATTCGGCTCTACAGTGACCTTGTAATCCTCGGCACGGCTCTGTTTATAAAACCACTGCACACCTCGCTGGGGCCTCGCCAAAGTAGCTCTGTCCTTGCTATCGCTGTTTGACAAGAATGATGACAAAGGGGAACATCCGTATCCAGTCTTCTTAATTTCTCTCCTTTTTCCTTTTAGACCTGGTTAAGAAGTTACATAAAGCTGTTCCAGGCTCCGTGCCAGCGCTGCGGAAAGTTTCTGCAGGATGGCCTGCCACCCACGTGGAGGGATTTCCGAACGCTCGAAGCTTTCCACGACACTTGCAGGCAGTAGTAGCCCAGCCAGTGATGACGCCGGGAGTGAACAACCTGCTGATGGTTGAATAGGTGGTTCCGTTTCTGAACCTTTCATCCTGTACTAAGCAGCGAGGTTGCGTGGGTGCATTTGTATCTGTAAAAGCCATCGGTCTGCAAGGCGCACGTAGGACCTAACGTGGTTTGAAGAATGTGGTGAGAAGCTTGATGCTTCCGGGCTGAAAGGAGAGAGAGGGGAGATCTGACAGTAATAATCATTGTTCTAAACCTTCACGAAAATATCTGTGTACAGTTTGTGTTTTGTGGCGGAATTTGCAATGTTGAAGACTTTTATAAGCTTGAAATAAATTTTGTATTCCAGAATTTGTCCTGTTTCATTATTTGATCAACAAATTCCTGGATTTTGGTATGGATTTTTCAACGCTGTTGTTTGCTGTAGAAAAACTGGAAACATTTATGCTGGTATGATATGGGGGGGGTGTTGTTGCAAGGCTGCTTATCTGAGTGCTGGGGGGTTTTGTGGAAGAGGATATTGATTAAACACGGAATTTCAAAGGCATGTGGCAGCTTGGAAGGTGCAACGGACTTTCTAAGGCAGAGAGGAAACAGATGTTTCCCGTTAGTAAAACTGTAATGAAAAACGTTAGCAAAATCTACATGTATTAAGTGGTTAGACAGTGTGTGATGAGCAGTGACAGCGTGTAGAATTTGTCGTGGTTTTGGACTGAAAGCAGTAAAATAATTCAGCCCTAAAGCACAGCTTGTGCAGCGCAGACACACGGAGCGTGTTGCCTACATGATTTCAAATGGACATGCAACACGCCGGCACAGAGGAAGGTCCCTCCTGGTAATCGCTGCGCTTGGAATGGGTGGGGGTGTCCAGCTCCTGCGAGCCTCAGCCACCGTCCTGTCACCCAGAGACCTGGAAGGTCCCCGTCCCAGCCGAGTGCTCCCTGGCCGGGGGCTGTAGCAGGTTCAGTGTCTTCTCTGCTATTTTCCTGAAGACTCTGCATTTCATCTGTCATCTCCTGGAAGCCGATTTGATTAATGCTACTGTCATTCCCACCGGCGCACCCTTGTTTCCTGTACCAGCCACAAAGGCTTTGGTAACAAGCTTGCTTTTGGAGCTGGTCAGAGGAGGGCTGGAGAAGCTTTGTCGCTCAGTTAATTGTCAAATAAAGGGACGTTAGTGCTGCAGGCTGATTTCTGAGGTTCCTTCTGCCTGTGTGAACAGCTTCTGTTGCAAAAAACAGATGCCCCTCTCGGAGGCTTTGGTGGTGGCAAAGGTTAGTTTTCAGCAGGGACTGTGGAGTGAGTTAATTGACTAAAAAGAAGGGGACGGGGGGGACACAAAAAAAGAGGCAGAGGGACCTTGTTTTTTGCAGCCAGCCGAAATAAGGAGTTCAGAGATTTTAAAGCACTTGCTTAATTTACTTAGAACCTACAGCATTTGTGAAACACCCCGTTGCACAGCTGTGGAAACTGAAAGATGAGGAAACTTGAGTATCACCTTGTACTTGGTGTGATGCTGCATGAACTGTGTTTGCTGGTAGCATAAAAGCCTGAGCTCCCAAAGCAAGCAACTCCTTCCTGCAAGGACAGCGTGTCGTGTGGGAGTTTCAGCTTTCTAGGCATAGGATCCGTGCAAGAGCAGCTCATGGAATGGGAGGTTGATAGAAAAACACACTTCTAGGAGCTCCTTTGGAGGCACAACTTTGTATATGAAGAAGGAGCGTTTATTTGTTTGAGGATGTTGGTGAGATCTGGTTCTTTCTTTTTCAACTTTCTTAAAAATTATTATTCCTGATCTCCAAGCAGAAACGTTGCCGTAGCAGAGGGGTAATGGCTGCTTCAAATCCAGCTCCAGTTGAATCACCTAATGAAAACTTTTGGTGCTGTTATTTGACCCAAGTAGCCTTCTCGGTACAGAGATCACCCAAGACAGAACAATGTCTGCATCTTAGATGAGAGAGAGCCTTGTAAATAGCGGCCCTGCTACCCGTCCTGCCACCGTACTAATTAGAAGGCCCAGTTTCTGATGGTGTAAGCATTTTTTTTTGTTAATAAAAAGGTCATGGTGTGGTACCCAGCCTGCTTTGGGCGCTGCTGCCTGCTCCGTTCTGTTTATCCTTAAATAATGGTGCAGAAAGCAAATCCTGAAGTTCACAAAAGTATTTTATGTGGAATCGTGTCTTGGCACTTGGAGATAATTAGTTGCAGAAAACAGCATCAGCCAGTCTGTGTGTTAATTGAGCCTGAAATTTTAAACCTGTAATTGGTGAACCTGATGGAGAGTCATAAAACTCACTGTAGGTACCTCAGTACAAAATTAATTGTCTCGGAGAAGTGCAACGCGAACACGTCGGTCACGTTCCTTCCCCCAGAGAACTGCAGTAGGAGGGAACCTTCTCCACTCGTAGGGAGAGGCGGTGATCTCCATCCCTCTGAGCCTGGAAGTGTGACAGGTTGGGATGCTTCCACTCGGGGGAGTGGAGTTCAACTGTCTAAATCCTTTAAAGGTTATGAATTTCAGCAGTTTGGGTGCAGCCTGTGCTTGTCTCTGCTTCTTGTCCTGGAAGCCTGAGGGTCAGCGCCTGATGATCACCATGACGTGGATTTCCAAGCCAAGAAGCAGCTCGCTCAGAGTTTTGAATGTGAGTACGAGGAACCAGGAGATTCTGACTAAAAAGCCATTCTCACAGGACAGCGTTTTGATGTTCTACCTCAGCTTCGCAGCTTGTATGCTGAGCGTTACTCCTTTTCTTTTCCACCCTTAGTTAAAAGGGATGGGTGACAAAAAGCTGTTTAATTGCAGCATGAGCTCTCTTGCGTTTTTTTAACAGAGGTCTTTAAGGCAACCAGCAAGGACCGTGCTCCCCAAAAAGCGGTTGGCTCTCAGCTCTTCTCGAGCATCCTCCAGACCTGCGTTCCTCCTGACAGTTCTTTCCGCCAGGCAAGCACCACTGCGGAGCCCACAGCAGCCAAATTTAACAGAGGGAAAAGGAAACTTGCAGGAGCAAGGCGGCCCGGGTTGTGTGTGTGATGGAGCAGCGTCGTTCCAGGTGGTTGTTGACAGCACAACGACCCATTGCTCTCACCCAGCGCTGCAGGAGAAGCGCCTTGTCTCACCCTGGCTGGCATCATCTTGGTCTCGCTCACCCAGGTCAGAGCCAGCACTCTTCCATGGCATCCCTGGCGTGAGAAATCCCGGGTTGTTTTCCCGTGTGCAAACCCCACCTCCTGCGCCCGTGGCGCGTGCGAGTGCTAAAGGTCACAAAATCCATCTCTTTGCTAAGAAAGCAACTTAATTAATGTGAAAGTTTCTCTGGTGACGGGAACCCACCGCAGCTACGCAGTGCGTATTGCAGCAGCTCCCCTCTTCCCTCCCGGCACCCCTCCCCAAACCACTTTAATTTCTCTGCCAATATTGGACAAATGTAACAGGCTGACTTTTTAATTTTCTACTCCCAGGTCTCCCTTGTCCCCTCATGCATTTTTCATCACAGCTCATGGCTCCTGCCCTGTGAACAATATTGATCGACTGATTAAGCCATCAAGCCATGGCAAACAACTTTAATTTTCTAACCAAAGCCTTTTAGTTCTCTTCCCTTTCTTGTGTGTTTGTTACCTTCCTATGAAGGTTTTAATGTCTATGTGGAAACAAATGCATTTTTTTAATTAGTCCCTGGGTTAATTGGGAGCTGCACACCACCAAGAGCAACCCATGTCAAAATATTAACCCGTAAAATCTAAAAAGAGTGCGAAGTGCTACACACCCTCTTTGAAAGCCAGAATCTTCCCTGCCCAAGCTTTTGGAGAAGGGCTTATAGAAAACTTGGGGTGCTTGCCTTGGCTCTTTGGTCTCTCCCGTTAGGCTGAAATCTTGCTGGGAAGAGAAGAAGCCCCCCCAGGAGTGCAGCACCCGGGGTCCAGGCTGTGCTCGTCAGGGGCCACGCACCGCCCTGCCTGCCTGCTCCAAAAACCTTGAGGGTTCCTGCAAGTCCTGGGTTTTCTTGTAGAACATCAAGTGATGATGATAAAGCGGAAGGAGACTCATCTGACCTGCGTCACAGGGCCGGCTGGTGGGTAAATCATCTTCCTTGCAAACTCGGTACACGCGGTTTCAGCGAGGCTTGTCAGAATCGCTCTGTGGCTTCACAAATTGCTTTTCAAGGTAAAAATGCAGCTGAAATATCAGGATATTTGTCTCTCACTGGAAGCCTTAGAGCTCTGCTTTGCGCAGCGGTGGTGCGGCCCTGCTCTGGGTGCTGTCCTTCAGGCAGCACCGAGTCATGTGAGCACAACCGGTGACTGCGGCGTGGGTCGAGGATCCTCATTCTGGGCATTGGCTCCACTGCTCCTTCTGGTGTCTCCAGATCTGGGGATTGCGAAGAGGAGCAAAACCTTCCAAAGGAACCAGGCTGCTGTCGATGGAGGGTTTACATAAAGGCAGTGCCAGGTCCAGGCGTCTTTATGCTCCTGGAACTGCCTTGTGGCTGATCTTCTGGAGTGTTTAGCTGGGAATCAGTCGCTCCCTGCTCTGCACCAAGACCCGTGACGAGCCGAGCCCCTGGAGCAGGGACATGAGGCTCCTCGTGCTCTCAGTGAGGTGGTTCAGGGGGAGGCTGAGTTCTCTGATTCAATAGCTGCTACCCACCATTGCGTGGAAACCTCGGATGTTCTTATTGCCATCCACCCCTCTGCCCGTGTGACCTCGGGACAGGTCCGTGCTGTGGATTCAGTTCAGAGACATGCAGCAGGGTGAGAGGACAACCTCACAGCTGGTCTCAGTGCAGGCTGCAGCAGCGAGTTTGGCACCTTGATTCATGTCCTGGCCTCTCTGTCCTGGCCCTGCATGGGAACTGGCTCCTCCATCAAGGCTGAACCTCTCAGTCCATGTCAAAGCCTCCAGTTCACCCGGTTTATCACAAACACTTCATTACTAGGGAAGGCTTTTGTTCTCCCAAACTCACCTGGCGTCCTTTAGAAAAGGAGATTTTCTGCAGGTAAACAGGGGAAGTGACAGCATTGGCTGGGTTCCTGCATCAGAAGTTGGTTTTGCCCGTGGTCCTTTGCTGGTGGGAAGCAGCCGGGGTATGGATGGAGTTGGCTGCTTTGTGAGCAACAGCTCCGGAACAAAGCAGGCTCGGAGTCGTCAGGGCTTGTGTCCCCTCTCTTGCTTTGAGGGACTCTCATTTCAATATCAGATAATTAGTTCCTATAAAGACGTGGATGTGTCATGAACTTGTTAGGATTTTTGAGGTCGTCTTTGTCTCTTCCCTTTTGAAACCAGGTGATCAAAACGAGAGACATCTCCAGACGTGCTCCTTGTTAGCGCGAGGAGGCGGTGAACCCTTTGGGAGGTCAGGGGTACGTGCCCCTGCAGCAGCCACGGGGGTTTGATTATCCTCTGTAAAGCTCAACGGTGGGACTAGTACCTGATCACCAGGTTTGTGTCGTAAAAAAGAAAGGGGATTAAAAAAGATGAAGTGTGGCCTAGGAACATACCTGGTCTTTTATTGTATGCTGGATTGTAAGAACCCAGGGGCCGCTGAGCATTTCTCAATTTATTTACTTTTTTATGCTAATCAGGAGGCTAATTTAAAATGAGAGTCCTTGTAGTTGGTAATAGAGGGGTTTGTGCTGATCAAAAAGGTGCTCTGAAAACCAGAGGGCTGGGATCAAGGACGGGGGGGATGTTT
Source organism: Eurystomus gularis (assembly GCA_013400335.1). Taxonomy (NCBI): domain Eukaryota; kingdom Metazoa; phylum Chordata; class Aves; order Coraciiformes; family Coraciidae; genus Eurystomus; species Eurystomus gularis. The sequence goes on from VZZY01008090.1 coordinate 299,083, forward strand.
TGTTCTTCAGGGGCTGAAACAGCCGTTTGGGGTTTAAAAACGAGGTGGGCACCGCGCTCGGGCCTGTCGCTGTTCAGCATCCCCAGCAAGTCCTGCCGGCCAGGTGGGGCACGTTGCCAGAAAACGACGACTATGCGAAAAATATTAATGGTGGGATCATTTCAAATTCATGAGAACAAATATTTGCATCGAGAAGGCGATTATAAGAGTTACACTCGTGAAGCAGTGACGCAGGCTGGGATTTAGGTACCCAATTACAATTAACCCATGGCACCGACGCTGCAGCTCTTGAGTTCTCACAACAAGCTGCTCATTCGGCATCTGCAGGTGAAGAACTATTAGCAGGAAACTTCACCGTAGCCTTGGTATAAAAATAAAATTGATAGCGGGGAGAAGCAGCCTCTGCTTGTGCAGCTCTGCCATGCCCTTGTCTCTCACCATCTGCGCTTCCTGCATGCGTTTTGGTTTTGTTAAGGTATTTTTAGCCCTTTTTCTTTCCTTCTAGCCTCGCTGCTGTTGATGATCCCTCTTTAAAGTGCTGCAAAGAAAGCAGGAGTCTGTTTTTGTGAAAGGCACTGAAGTCCCATCAGGGATGACAATGGGGCTGTGGCTTCCCCTGGGCTCAGAACAATCTATAGAGCAGCTACAGGGAGAGGTGACCTGTGGACACTGCTCCTTTTCTGCTCGATGAAAAACTCTGCCGGTCGTCGGTTCCTGTAGCTGAAGAGGCTGCAACCCGCCGGGGGACCTGGAGGAAAGCGAAATGTCAGATGAGAATGGCAGCTCGGGGGACCTCTGCGGTGGGGCTGGCTCTGCCTGCATCCCGCAGAGGGAATAAAGCTGGTCCCCGTGGGATGAAAGAGCCTGGTCAGGGTGAGCCGAGGCAGGTGAGGTCCCAAAGTGCTGCATTGGAGCAAGAATCGCTAAAACCGGGCCTTAATGGGAGGCTTAATCACATCTTGTTTTCTGTGAGATTTTTCCCCTGTATTCATTCGGTCTCATGGTAAATTCCTCCTGAGCCAAGAGCTGACGCTGCTCTGATAAAACTCCCAAAAGTCTTGTTCCCAAATTTGCCACAACTTGCTTTTCTGACTCAGCTGTGCCCCCAGCTAAGAGGAGGGAGCAAAACTGTCCCAGTCCACCACAGACAACCTGTCCTGCTCGGGTACGGTGTGAACTCGCCCCTGGGTTTTGGGTGACAACTCCCCCTCTGGAAGTTCCCGGGGAGGGGATGGATGCTGGTGTACGACACGCTCATCATCCTACCCCACTGCTGCCCGTGGTTTTGAGGCAGCAGCTGTGGAAAGTTACAGCCAAATTAGTCTTTGTATTAAATGGTTTTTTTCCTCCTGAAAAACAGGAGGAAATTGAACAGGGAGTATTTAACACAACACTCCAACAAGTAAAGCTGCTAAGCTCTTAAGATTTTCTTTTTGTTTTTCCTGGGCACCTCGCTGTACTCACATAGTCACAGACATCCATGAAATTAAAACTGCAGATTGCTGAGGTAAGAGAGTGGAGAAGCCGTGCGATGAAACAATTAAAATTACTGCGAGAGGACATTTTTCCAGCCTTAAAGGAGCAGAGGGTGATCAGTGAGGGAGAAAAGTCCTGCTCAGACCCTGCCGACAACTGCGTTACTTAGAGGTGAGCTCCCAGACGTCGCTGCAGCTGGGACCAGTAGAGTTGGCAGGTGTAAGGGGATACTGTCCTCTTCGAGAAAGAAATTCCCATTCTTGCTCAAGAGGCTTTAAAACTACATTTCCTCCACAAATTTAGCTGTAACCCTTGGGTATCGTCCCGTGTTTGAGATCTCGGTTTCCAAACCAATTTATTTGCTGCTGTTAATAATTCTTCTGGTGGTTTTACTGTAAATGGACTGTTACAAGCTTCAGCAAAAAGGTTAATACTAATTTATTTTTCATCTAAGAACGTTTTGAAAGGGTTGGGAAGGGGGGTGGTTCACCACGACTTAAAAATCAGTCAAACACAAGCCTTTTCCTAGCGGGCTCCAAACTCGGAAAGAGCTGACTTATCTCCTTTTTAATACAAGCCACCTTAGAGCAGAAGGTAGAGCGATCGATACGCCCTCACCCAGGTTATCAGAAGCACTGAAAATATTTATCATTAAATAGTGGTGATATAAACCCAAAGTAACACCTTCAGCCCTGGAGACTGGAGGGGGATTTACTTTCTTCTGCCCAAGTACAGAGTTGCTGGAGCTCTGCGCAGGCACCGTGTGGAAACGGCTTGGCAGAGATGTGGCATGGGAGAAGTAAAGCTTTTAAAGGGCATTCAGGAAGCAAAATAATTATTTTTTTTTCCTAAAAAGAAACCACCCACCTTCCCCGCCCAGGTCACTAAGTTTTAAGCTGCATTTTAAACTGGTGCTGCCAACCAAAACTTTTCCTGGTAAGTCTGCTAGCAGAGTAACATGCTCTCGCTCTGGTTCAATGCTATTTTAATTTTGTTTTACCAGCTTTAGATAAAGCTGCTCCTTTTTAGACTCCTATTCCAAAGCAATAACTTACACATTCAAATACCCGGCAGTTTGTCCTCTTCCTCCATTATTTCAAGGAAGCTGCAAAAAAACGGGGTTTTTTTGCCATTCTTTCTTATTGCACTCAAAGGCCATCGGTGCTGAAGAGTCTCCCGGCTTGTGGTGTTCCTTGGTGTGAGTTCAGAAGAGAGTTTTGGCACATGGGCTCCACTCCCTCCTCCAAGCTCACACTTAGATTTCAGCAGCTTTCCCCCTGTGCTCAGTGTCTGTAGGACGAGAACGATTTCCTGGTTTTCATTACAACAGCCAATGCTGGTTTTTTATTGGCCGTGGAAAATCGGATTTCTTTAAAATGTAAATTTTGAATATAGCTGTATTTTTATCTTTCATCCCTGAGGTATCACAGGCTTTACAAACCCTATTTAATCTTGGATTGATTGATGTCAATGGGAGTTTTCCACTGGCTTCGATAGATCTTGGACCCATCCCAGGGTGCAGCAACACAAGGTCTCTGGGAGGGAATGCAGCAGCTGTTAGACCTCATGAGGTGATGCTCTAGGACAAGAGGAGATGCTTTATCAGGCTAAATAAAATAGAGGTAGCTCATGAGTAGGCATCTGTGAACCTCTGAAGCAGTAGAGGTTGGAGATGGGTCTGGGCAAAGAGCCTGGATCCTACTGTTGGTCCAATACCACCTCCAAGGGTGTCACCCGTGGTCTCTGAGCTGGATGTGCTGGAGGACTAAGGCTCAGCAGAAGGTGGGGATGTCTGGGACCTCCGGGATGGTGCAGGGTGTAGGGACACTGGAAGGGTGATGTACTCCAAGGGGTGTCCATGAGGTCTGAGGTTAGGGCTGCTGGATGAACTGGAGAAGGGATGAACTGCTTGATGCTCATCTCAGTTGCAATGTGTGAGAAGAGGGAATGAAGCCTGGTATTGCTGGGGGAGAGAGAGAGGGGGGGATCCAGACCTCAAGAAGAGGAATGAGGAGACCTGACAGCCCTCACATTGCCCCATGTGTCAGGTCCCCAGTACAGGCTAGAGGTGCCCTGGACTGTCCTCTTTTCCACCCACTCTTTGTAGGAAGGTTTTTCTCCCACCAGGATGTGCTTGTGCCCCATTAAGTGTCTTCACATCCTGTTAGCACAGCTGGTTAAAGAAACAACACTGGTGCGTGTGGGGAACATACTTGTATTTGCTCAGGGACCAGCTTAAAGAAATATCCTAATATGTGGTGTAATGTAGACATAAATCACATCGCTTCTTTGTAACGTGCTTGATCAATCTGTGCTGCAGGTCCCCCCACTCCCCTCATTCATAATGATCCGTCCCTTTGCGGTGCAAGATTAATAGGAGCCAGTTGGAGAACATTAAGCAGACATTATCTGGAAAGAGAGCAAACACCGTTGGAATTAAGGCTTGTCATGGGATTGACATTCCCAGTATCAGTGGGAAGAGGTGACTGGCGGCTCGTGCCCGTGGAGAAGCCCCTGGTGCCGAGACTGGCATCTCGCCTGGCCCACAGCAAAGCATGGGCACGTGTTCGGCTCAGAGCACCGGTGGTTCAACCTCGGGGCCAGGACAGCTCTCAAGGGGCAAAATGGTGGCACAGCTCCATGAAATGCTGGTGATTATCAAGCGCATCACCCAAAGGTATCTGAACACCGAGATTTCAGACACGTTGGGACTAACAGCTACCTTCCCACACACAGCCCTGTGTGAAGAGCTGCTAGATTTCTCTTTTCAGGATCTACAAGCCAAGAGGTGAGACCCCAAGAGACGCTTTAAAGCCACCGTCCTCCTTTCACACGCTTTCAGAAGCTCAGCGCAAGACACAGCCGAACCTGCCACGACCTTCACTCCTCCCCTCATCCTCTCTTCGTTCTCAGCTCCGCTTTAAGCACCTTGCACAAAGGTAACTCCACAACGCGCGGATGTCCTCTACTTGTCCTGCTCTGAACTACTCTGTTGCAGCTTCTTCTCCTGAGCTCAGTGCTAAAAATACTTTAAAGGTAAACCCTGGGGGGGTTCTTCCCACCGATTCCTTCTGCTCCTGCCTCCTCCTTCCCAGGCAGTTTCCTCCGCAGCTGAGCTGGCTCTTTTGTCCCAGTGGAAATGCGGTATTGATCTCGCCACTTCACAAAGGGAGGGGAAACACGACCCCTTTCATCTTCTCCTTGCCTAGTCTGATCCCCTTGTCCGGTTTGCGTCTGATGACGGAAGGGTTTTCACTCAGAAGGGTTGACAATCTTTACCTGATGAAAGAATCCCCCTGCCCAGCAAGGGCTTCGGGCAGGGGCTGCAGCAAGCAGGTGGAAAAGTGGGGAAGCCAAATGGATGCCTGGCTCAGGGACTGGTCTGGGGGGTTTCTGGGGATGTCGTTGCAAAATGAGCTCAGCCGAGCACCATGTGGCACAAACCCTCGCACGGGACGGCCATGGCCAGCTCCTCAAATGGAATCCAGACTTCTGCGTGTTTGTTTTAATTCCCCCCCACACCACTCCCTTCTGTTTCTTCATTAACTCTGTCGTTTTTGAGCGTGAACACCCAAGCTGTAAATCTGAGGCCATTTAGCAGGTGAGGTGAACTGTGAAAAGCAGATTTGCACAATTTGCAGATTGCTTGTTGAGGTGAGAGCTAATGCTGCTGACTCACAAGCTGAGCTGATGCTGTTGGCAATCCCTCCCCAGTCTCCAGCTATTTCTATCCAGCCCTTCAGCCCTCTCAGGTTTTGGCAGCATTCAAAGTTTACTCCAAGAACAGAAGTTTTCTAGATCCAGCAAAGCCACCCGTTTTTCCCCAAACGGAGCAGATGCCCCATGGCCTCTTCCAGACCCTGGCCCCAGAGCTGTGTTTAAGTGGTCTCAGCCTAGACTAGCAATTAGTATTCAGGCAGGAGAGGCGGCTGCTGGCGGGAGCGGGAGGAACACCTCGGCTCGATCTTTATTCATAATCCGAAAGCCGTGTTTGCTCTCCAGGTTTAGGTTGCTGCAGTGCTGGAGCAGCCGGCTCTGGCCAAGCCGCAGAGGACTTGCTCCAAGGCTCTACTGGTTTTTAGCATTTCCAGATCATTTCTCAGCTCAGGCTCTCACCCAGCCCAGGAGGAGCAGAAAATCCCCCCAGCTCGGGGCTGGTGCTGGCGGTGCTCACGCAGAGCAAACCTCACCGGTGCAGGCTGGCTAAGCGGTGGTGGGCACCTGCTTTCATGTCCTTCTGCTCACTTTTCTCTCCCCATCACAGCCACCTCTTCTCGTTCCTCATCTCCTCTGCACGCTGATGAAGGTACCACCTCCAGGTATGAGCTTTGTGGGGATTTCCATCAATCGTTTAGAAATCTGTTTCGACAGCAGTAGCCGGGCAGGGGAGAAGCCTTTCCCTGCCCCAAGCATCATTCCCACCGACACTCTGGCTCCAGGGCCTCCTAGACAGGGGAAAGCCAATTGTTCTTCCAGCCAAGGGCCTTTAGTCTGGGCTTTGTGCAGAAACGGGGATTGCCTTTTAAATCCCACTTCTCACTGCAGTTTTCATCCTTCTCCCAGAGGGTAACAAGCGAGCTCTGAAAGTTTAGCAACATCTCCCAGGGTGAAGCCTGCATCCACTGTGTCCCTGGGCTGGCATGCGTTGGGAGAAGGGGGTGAGGGATGTGCTGCTCTCAGGGAGCAGGTTTTTGCCGTGTCTCCTTGGCTGGAGACCCCACAGTGTCCTGAGCAGCCGCAAAACAGCTGCCACGAAACAAACATCTCAAGAGCTCCATCCTCGCCCTGCCCAGGGAAAGGCAGTGATAGATTAATCTGAACAAAGATTAATCAATAATTTATGCTGGTGTTCTCATTCACCTGGGGCTTAGACAGACTCTGATATGATTTGATGGGGTCAGACCCACCTTGCTTTAATTAAACGTGATGCTGAAAATTAAAAGGAAAACCTATTGGCTACTGGAACTGAAATCAATCCGTGATCAGTAACGAGAGACTGATTAAAGAGGTGATGCCCAGGAACGGAAGGATAGATTCAGCAGACGCGTTCTGAAGGCCAGATTAGCGGGACATATTGAATGTAAATACACCTATTGGCGTTTTGTCACGGCGTGGCCTTTAACGAGCGAGCTGTTTGTACACGGTGATGAATGGCTTTGCACCAGGGAAGGTGCTGCGGGAATTCAGGGCTGCACTGGATGCTCTCCCGGAGCATCACGGGGGTGTTGGCTGGGGACAGCGTGGAGCAGGGGAGCCGGGGCAGCATCTGGTAGAAGGGCTGAGCCCCATGTCCCCTCCTCTCCTCACTTGGTGGGGTACAGGCAGGTTAAGGCAGCAGTTTGTCTGGGGTTTTTGGCAGTGAGTTGCCTGCCAGAGGGCTTGTGCAGAGCCCTGGGCATGGCAGGGGATGGGGTCTGGATGCAGTAAGCTCCTGCTCCTGCTCTTGCATTTCTTTCCAACTGCCAAGCTGCAGCAGCATCACAAAACGCGCTCCGGACCGAGAGCAGGAGGGTGGTTAATGACAGACCCAGCGTTTGCAGGGACTAATTAAACAGCATTGCGTCTGCCCAGGGAAATGGAGGTGCTCTGGGAGGACAGGTGCTGAGGGAAGGTTAAGACCAGAGCTCTGAAAGCACAAGGCTTGGGCTGGGGAAGACAGAGAGACCACTGTTTCCGGAGAGGTGTTCCCCTGGGAACGGGGCAGCTTTCTGGTGGCCTCCAAGTGAATTAGGCTGATCTGGGGAGCTCGTGTGAAAGGGAGTGGTTCTGAGAGCAGATGCTCTCTGCTGCTGTCAGTAAAATGTTCTGAAATTCAGAAACGATGGTGAGGAGGGATGCTTTCCTCTCACCTGTCTCCAAAGTCAAGGCACCGAGTTAGCACTTGGGGTGCTTTGCTGCAGCATGCTGGGCTGCGGGTCTTTGAGCTGCTCTGCCATCCTTGCACCAGCATCGCCTTGCACCCCTCCTCCTGCAACCCCTCCTGGGAGCTGGTCTCACTGGTGTGACGAAGGAAGAGCCTTCAAGCACTCCTGGGCTGATAAAAACCCTGGAGCATCCCTGTGTGCAGGGAGGTTGCCCATCTTTCTTTGCAGGGTTAGATTTTTCCTCTGAAAAGCAAAGAGAAAAATAAACTGAAGCATCCCCCCTCTCGCTCCATCCCGTCCTCAACCCTGTTCCATACCGGGCAGTATTCCCCAAGTCCCTGCCTGCCTCTGCCCTCTGCTCTCCTCCACATCTGCAGCTCCATGAAAGGCACCTGCAGAGCCCTGAAGAGACAGGGAACAGTAGGGACGGGGTTGAGGAGAGGGACGATTCCTTCCCTCAGCTCCTGCAATTGCTCTTTTCTAACTTCCCTGTCACTTTGCAGGGGAAAGGCGCCGGCGGGAGGCCAGAGCTGGCTGCGGCGAGAGGTACCAGGTTGTAAAGAGGTTCAGAGGCTGCCTGCAGAAGACGGAGCCACCGTGGACAAGGCAGAGCTGGGAATAAAGTGCCCTCAGGTAGTGCTGGTGGAAATAGGCTGGATTTGGGCGTGAAGGAGAGAAGCCTCCTTGGGAACAAGGTGAATCTCTCTTCTTCTCTCTTTTTTAATATCTTTTTGAATATCTCACAGATATTCAAAACCCAGCTGGACCTGATCCTGGGCACCCTGCTCTGGGTGAACCTGCTTTAGCAGGGGGGTTGGACGAGATGATCTCGAGAGGTCCTTTCCAACCCCACCATGCTGGGATTCTGTGACTTACCTGCCTTAAAATAAGTTTTTGCCATCAATTATTAATACGCAAGGTCTTGGAAGGAGCTCAGAAGTGGGGTGTGCATGTGAGGCTCCTGCTGGCACAGGCACAACGGCTGCGTGGGGATAGGGACAGGGATGGGGACAGGGATGGGGACGGGGATGGGGACAGGGAGGGAAGTGTGCGAGGTGCAGCACGTGAGCCAACGGACCCGCTGGCCGCTCAGGGGGGTTGGAAGCCGCTTCCTCCCCTGCTTGCCTTGTTGGGGCTTTGATTCCTCACTGACAGCACGCTGAAGGATTGATCTGAGCGGGGATAAATAATTCATGAGCTTTTGGGGTTTTTTGAGCAGCTGTGAATCTTGAGACACGAGCTCTGCACAGCAGACGCTGTTGGGACTAAAAGAACAGTTTGAGGAGAAAGCTGTATATTTTTGTTGTTGTTGTTGTCTGTTGCCGTTTATAATTTCTAATCTCCTTTTTCTTCATTCTTTTTATTTTCTGTTTTCCCACACAGGCCTGTTTTGCTGCTCTGGCTCTCAGCAGGGGCTGGGGCAGAGGCAGCATCCCACTGTGAGTGGATGGCTCCATCAGTCGAGCTGTGCCCAGGCATGGTCTGACGTGGAATCGTGGAGTCATTTAGGTTGGAAAACATCTCTAGGATCATCAAGTCCAACCTTTGTCTGACATCTCCCTGACCACTAGATCATGTCTCGAAGCGCCACATCTACTCGACATCTGAGCACTTGGTGAAACTTTACTCTCTGCACGAAGGGAGATGCTTCCCAAGGGCATCATTCCCTGCTCATGAGTGCCCGTGGAGCATCTCAGAGCCACCTCTGACTGCTGGTATCTACAAAGTCCCTGCTACTCCCACACCTGAAGTTCAGGGGGTTTGAATAACACCTCAGTTTTTGCCTCACCACCCTGGGAACTGAGCTCCTCCGCTGCTGTCTGCTCCCGATGGTCAGCACACAGATCCCCTTGGAATCTCTATGGAGCTCTGTGGGCACAGGAGGGAGAGGGGATGGTCGGGGCTGTTAGCAAAAAAATGCCTGGGGAGCCTCAGCAGGGATTGAGGACCTTTCCTTGGTGGCGGTTGATCACAGCGGAGCATATTCCTAGAGAAGCTGGACTGCAAACCCCTGGGGGCATCTGCCCTGCTGCTCAGGGGACCACCCTGGGCTGCGAAAACTGCCCTGCACCAGCCCCCTGGGACAGCATACGGGTGATTTCACCAGCATTTAATGTTTTCCAGGTTATCTGGTAGCAGTTGGTAGCTGGGACCCCCGGCTAGATCGTTACCAACAGCTTAAAATCAACCGTGCAAAGCTGTGAACAGTGTAAGGAGAAGAGGTCCCAGCTTAACCCCCAGATCAATGCTCGCTGCCAAGCTGGATGCTGTAAAACTGCGCCGAACGCCCACGTGCTGACTCCAGGAGATCCCAGGAAGGAAAAACGTGGTTCAGAAGATTTCCTAAGGAAAAATTGATGAGAAAAATATTCTGTTGCAAGTCAGCCAGGAGTTGTAGGCTCAGAGTCCCACATCGGCTCACAGTGGAGGCCAGCGGTGTGGGGAGGCAGAATCTGAGTCCAAGGGGGACCCGCTAATGCCAATACAAACTAGTGCAGAAAAATCTTTGCTGTAGAGAGGTTTTTTAGGAAAACGAGAACAGGAGGCAGCTCCTGCACTGTGAAACCATCTGAAAACCCATGAGGGCAGTGTGACCTGATGCTGACATCAGGCTGCCATGGAGAGGAGGAGGAAGGTGAGATGGGACCTCTTTGCCTTCCTGCTCCTCAAATCACCCCAAGGTGCTACTCTCCGAGCCTAGAGAGCTCCTCCTTGGGGAGTGGGCTTTGCAGCTGGGCTGGGGCTGGATTCTCAGGGACCCCATGGTCCCCTGTTTCATGACCTTTTACTCCTTGGTGGAATTTTCTTTGTTGCTTCAAACAGCTTTTGTTTCCCAGAACAGCAAAACTGGTGCAAACTGTTGATCGCGATCACCCGGCTCATCTGGTCTGGTCCATGCTGGACCCGTGAAAAGATTGACAAGGACTTTGAGGTCACCTTTCCCAGCATGTCCTGCAGGTCCTCAGCTCCCAGGGCCTGACGCTGCAAGATCTCCCGAGAGGGCAGAGGATGCCCACCTCAATACAGGCACTTTGGGCTGAGTCTCATCAGTGATAAGCAGCTTCAGGCTGATGGAAATTATTCATGAACTTGTGCTGAATTAGATGAGGAGTTGATGAATGAGGGGTTGGGGTTTGTGTCAGAATGTTTCTTCATAATACTTAAAAAATGGAGTATCTTGATGCTTTGTTTTGAAATGATGTTAAAATAACTAAATTTGGCCAACACTAATTTCACAAAGAGGAGGAACACTTTAACAGCATGAGACATTAGGTTTGGTGGTGAAATATTTTCAGGTTTTTTTTTTTCATTTGCTTATTTTGACAAGGGAAGGAGAGAGGAAGCTTGGGAGGGATTTAGGGAAGGTTTTCTTTTATTTTTTTTCTTTCCTTGAAGTTCATGGTTGTATAACCTTGCCTTTTGCCAGGTGAGTGAAGGAGGTAGAAGACAGTGAAGCAGTATTTGCTATTTAATTCTTGGCCTGTTGCGTACAAGAGAAGGAAGTTATTTACAGTAAGTTATCTCCTCGGTGCTGAGCACAGAAGCGCTTTTCTGCTGTGTCTCCCATCCCAGCACCTTCCTGCAGACCTTGGGTTCCCATCAGCAGCAAGCAAAGTGCTGCAGGAGCTGCCCGTGTTGGGCACGTGGAGGGTTAATCAGCTAATTAATTAATCAGGCTCTGGGATCCAGCTGCCAACCCAGCTTAGCTGGGTTTCTTTTCTCTCTTTGGTGGCTTAATGATGTTCGCAGCAACTTTTCCTTTGGACTGGGAGATGGACCCGCAGCAGCAAAAACTTGACGTCAAGAGCTTGATCTGCTCAGTCCCACCCGCCTGCCACGAAGGAGGCACAGCTGTGCCGAGAGAAGGAGATAAACACTTGAAATGCGGGATGAAGGAGGCTTCAAACATCTCTGCTGCCTGCAAAATAGATTCTGTTTCCAACTCCCTTTCTGAAAGCCACAGAGATCACAGGGAGATGCTCAGCACAGGTGGAAATCTGCGGCGAGACATTACTTATTCATAAAATAATGTGTAATCATTCCTGTAAAGCGTCGGGGTTGGAAGGGTCACTGTAATTCAGATGAATCCTGCTTGCTCGTTTCCATTTCAGGGGTGGTGGAGCCCAGCACCCAGGTTCCTCCAGCGCTGGGGGCGAGCAGGGTCACTCGCCTTTCCTGCAGTTGGAAAAACACAGGGAAAGCTCAGGAAGGTATTTTCTTGGAAAAAAGCTGCTCGAACCATGGTCCCTGTTGACTAGGTGAAGAGCAGAGCAGCCTCCTGCTCTGTCCCACTGCAGAGGGGGTGAAGCGAGCGCCGTGTCCTGGAGCTGTATCTGTGCAGCATCACTCTGTGCTGCCTCCATGCCAGCCCTGTGACTAGGATGCCCCAGAAGTGCCTCCTTGGGGCTCGATAGTCAAAAAGCAGGAGGTACCCCCATTTCCTGGGGTGCCTCTAGGAGCTGGGAGATGCTGTGGGATGTGCACGGTCCTTGGGTGCTCTCCTCTTGCCCCAGTATTTCTGCAAGTGCTGGGGTGACGACCACTGCCTGCTGCATCCATCCCACAGGCAGCTGCGATTCCCGTGCTCCGGATCTTCCTCGGTCCAGTTACTCCTCTTTAAAAATTGCAGGAAAGCCAGTGGGAAATGAAGCATCGTGCGAAAGGGGGGAACCTGCTTCATTAATCGATAGGAGATCAAATGTTCCTTCGCTGGAGCACTGCGGTGCAATCACCGTTATGAGAATCGCGGGTAGTTAGCACATTGCCGCTAATTAATTTGCTGTGTTAAGAGCATCGGGCAAAGGGCTGAACGCAGACTGTCAGCAAGGAGTCTCCTGCTATAATTCACCCAGCATCGAAAATGAACCATAATGAGAGCTGATGGACAGCATTGACGTGGAGGACTTCATCCCATGTGGGACTACTGCTGCATCCGAGGCCAGAGCCGGCAGCTTCACTGCAGCGGCATCCCACCCGGAAGCGAGGAATGTCCTTTTTTTTGCCAAACCTGTGCTGATTATTAGGGAAACCAGAATTTACTTGGACTTAGCACCTTTCACTTTGAAAATGCATAAGGTGAACACCACCCGTGGTGCTGCTGTCAGTCAGACACGGGCACCTCCATCCTGCAGACGCAGAGGGCAGTGGTGTTGAAGGGGGGTCCTCACATCCACCCCACAGCAAGGGCAGGGGGCTGCAGAGGACCTCATGTGCTCCCAGCATTGTCCAGCCCACGCTGGTTCCTGGTGTGGTCACCTGAGATGGGCACTGGGTTTCCATGCCTGAATGGAGAACATGTCCCTCCTCCTGGGGACTGGTCACCCATGCTGCACATGTGGGTCCCTGAGCATCCCGGCTCCTTGCAACTCTCACTGTACATCAGGGTTTCAAAGAAATAGGAAAGAGCTGATCCTGGGCGCACAAAGGATGGCTGAGAGCAGAAATTCCCAACAGTCCTGCTCTTGCAAACGTGGCCATGACCTCTCTGGGGCTTGGCCAGGACCCTTGGGCTGGCTGCTACCTCTGGCTCCTCTGGAACGGCTCCGGGCACTTAACGGGGCCTTGGAAAGATGCCTGGTCTTTCCTGAATCCTGGCCCAACACCAGGATTTCATTACCTTGCAGTCAAATGTTAGGGCTGGTGCTGCATGTCTGATTGCATTCCTAGTGCTCCTGCCCTCCCTGGGGCTGGGAATCACTTCTCCACCCGAAAGCAGAGGATGCACAGGGGCTCCTGTGCAAATCGGTCCAGAGAAGAAGATGGAAAGTCCCAGAAGGGACCGAGGTGTTTTCAGGGATGGGGCTGGAGCTTGGCTCAGGGTGAATGTCACTCTGGGGCATTGGGCAGCAGCTATCCCAGGTCTCTGGATAAAGCTACTGCTTCCACTCACTCCCAGAGGCTTGTCCTTGGTCCTTTGGTCAAACTGAAATACTTTCTGTGTCTGCTCAGGTGCCAGTAGCAGAGCTGTGATATGCTGCAGCTCAGGTCTTCAGGACAAACCCAGATAACTCTGCCAAGGCAGGTGCTGGGGGCTCTCCACCCCCTTGGTGTGACCCACCACTGGTTTGGGACCAAGCTGGACCAGGCTCGTTGCTGCACATTGCCTCCTGACCTTGAGTAAGTCATTTGCAAGGTGAGTCCTGGGGAGATTCAGACTGGACGGGGCGTCAGGACCAGCCTGGGCTCCTCCCCCTTCTTTTTGTGAAAAACTTATAAAGAAAAAAAAAAAACACAAAACCCCGACAAATCAAACCAAACTAGTTCTTCAGCTTTATTTGGATGGAGGTCTAAAACACAGTCTGGCAAGGACTCGCACTGCGCAGATGGAAATCCTCTCTGGGGCCACAGACTCGCAGCACTAAAAAAAAAACCTGTTAGTCAATGTTCAAAAGGGCTGGAGCTCCTGCAGAAATGGTCCCCACGGGGGATGCTCTGCGTGGGGATCACCATGGGCAGGAGGCCATGCCCCAGGAGCTGCATCTCACGGTGATGCTTCCACAGCCGATGGGTGGAAAGCACTCAAAGCCCCAGCAGAGTTATGGGGTGGATGTTACTGACTGGGGTTTTCGCCGCCGCCGCCTCCTCCTCCCCTGTTTACTGATCTCCCATGCCTCCTCAGCGCACTACACTTTTTAATCCATCCAGGTCACAGCCTGCTAGAGCAGGGCCAGCCATGGGGTCAGCACTAACGATATGCTAATGAGGCTGGGGCAATCAATTCCCCCCTAATCAGGCAATCGATCCCCACTGCAGGGTTTCTGATCTCGGGCTGTGCGGGAGCAGCATCTGATTTTAATATGGAGGGGCTTTTTGAAGCTAATTGTCACAGTGGGACCGGACTTGGAAGAGACTTTTAAGGCTTATAGTATTAAAAAAAAAAAAAAAAAGTTTAAAAAAAATTTAAAGAGGGTTTGGGGATTAGAGCATCCTTTTGAATGCAAGTGCTGCTTTCTGGTCTGGTAATGAATAACAGCTTGTTGGCAGTGGTGGGTCAGGGCACACGGGGTCTGGTCCAGGTGGAGGGGATGAGGATGCTGCAGCACTCAGACCTCAGGGGAGGGGGGAGGCTCCTCCCTCTTCAGCTGCATGCCATCAGTGAGGTCTCGTAGACCCAGCATTTCATGTGTGCCCTCATGTCTGTCCCAGCAATGCCCACGTCTCTCCTGGCAGCAGCCCCAGCACCATCCTTGCAGGAGATGTCCCACATGCAGATCCCTTTCTGCACCGTGGGGCACATCGTCTCGTGAGGCATCAGAAAACAATTCCAGCTCTGCCCAAGGAGCGCGTTCTCCAAAGAGACACTAAGAAGGTGAGAGTTTCCCCAGGGGTTTCTCTGCCACTGCCAGTCTGGCAGAGCCTCGTGCAGGGAGGTGCTCGGAGGGATGGACACGGCCTGTCCTGCACCCACGGCAGCACCCAGGGGACGCACAAGGTTAACGTTGGTGGGACAGACCCCAGTTCCCCTCAGGTTTGCTTTTTTCCTGAAAGAAAAGCAGCATTTGCTTTCCTCTTCCCTCTTTTTTCTCCATGGCAGGACCGTGAGGGCTTTACTCCCAGCCCTCCCTGAGGCACCGTCAGCAGCACGAAGCTTTCGGGACCTTTCACACCAGCTCTGTCTGCACCACCGTATTTGAAGCAATGGGGAGAGGCTCTCCAGGACAGGCTCTGCCACACGGACATGAAGGCGAGTAGTGAAGCCTCTTCTACAGTATAATTTCCCCTTATTAGTCATGCAGCTCTGGGATGTTTACATGCCTCCCTGATTTAGTTGAGGCAATTGCTTTTAAGGGCTGATTATTTATGGATCTATAGTACACAGTGCCAGCAGGAATAAATTTCCCCATCTAAATCAGTTATTTTCCCAGCATGATGCACTCCCCTCAAAGTAGATGCACCCACCCCCTCATCACCCAGCCCGGGTGCGCAGCGCTGGGTGCCCACCAGCACGGCACAGCCCGGCGCAGCTCCCACCACTGCCTCCAGCTTCTCCACCACACCAGCTCGCCCAGCCGGGCATTGCCCACACAGTCCACCCCACTGGGGTTGGGTGGAGGTGCCTGCCACAAAATAGTGGCTTTTTAGGGGTTTTGACATCTTCTGGCTCCCATAAAAGCCATAAGTAGCTGCCAAAGAGTGAGCAGAAACAGGTCAAGGTGTTTGATCCACCTCTTATATTTTGTGTTTGAGCTTTTTAATGTTTTTTTAGTGTCAGTTGGTTTTGGCTCAGGGAATTTCCTGAGCCTGAACTGGTTTGCCCACTTCTCTTTGAGCTTCTCATCCACTCTTTAGCATAGAGGTTTTTCTCCCACCTGCATCATCCTTCAGCAGCTTGGCTGACCCCTGCATGGGAAAACCCATCTAACCACCTCTAGTCCTTGCACCTAGAGAACTTCTGTTCCTTGCAAAGGGGAATTAAAATCCCCCTGTGCTGCCTGGAGCCCCCCCTCAGCCCCTGGAAAAGGAGGCAGCGAAGGGAGGGCAGCTCCATCACCTGCAAACCCTGCGCTGGCTTCACCCTCGCCGGGTTTTAGTGTCTCATTGCATCTGGAAAGGCTGGAATTAAAACTGCATGTGTGTAATGTCGCATGGTCCCAGCGCGGCTGTAGGGCCGTGCATCCACCCCGCTCCTCCAGTGTGCGCCTTTCATGAGAAACGCTCTTACCCCGAACTCAAACCGCTCCTCCTCGCAGCGATGCGCGGCTCTTGGCACGGCCCCGCTCAGCCCAGCAAAGCAAGGATGGTGCCAGGGCCAAACCCGTTCCTTGACCCCAGCTGGGACTGCTGGTATTGCCACCCAGCAGGCTCACTGGGTTAACTGGTGGATCCATGGAGATGAGCTGACTGGGGCTCGGGTCTGGGATTCTCACTTGGTCATGCCCGTTACTCCAAGGGAAGCAAAATAAAGATCAAAAGAGCAAGAAATGCACTTAAAAATTACCAGCTTCTCCAAAGTGACAGCACCTGGGAGGAGAAGGAGCAAACCCATCTCTGGAAGGAAAAAGTGCTGGCAGCACCGAAGAGATCGGGAGCAGGGGATGCCGGGGCGGGGGTCCCACAAATGCGTTGATCGAGGTGCTGCTTCCTCAGATAACACGGCCGGTGGTAGAGATGGAGACAGCTCTCAGGGCCCGTTAGGAAGTCATCAGCATCGCCCATGGTGTGGCTGTGCCAGTGCCCAGTGCTCGGGCTCACCGGTGGAATTTGCCCCATGTTTGGGGGGTGTTTGTGTTACAGAGGGGTTGGGTGCGCACTGGGTTGGAGTGGTGAATCTTGTTTTCTAGCAAGTCAATTAATTCTGCACCTTTTTTCCCCTGATCTACCTGTCAGTCCCAATATTATGGTTAATTAGAGCACACGTCTCAAGTCAGCTAATGCAGCGTGAGCGGCCGGCTGGCCTGGCGTTAGCCACGCTCGTGGGGGAGCCCAGGACTGATCTGGTCGCGTATCCCGGCATCCTCACTGGCACAGCCAAGGGTCATGTTCATGCTGGTGCTCGAGTACCAGTTACCATCGGCTGCTGCGGCTCTGCTGGCGTTACACAGCATCTCCTGCCAGCACCACCTCTGCTGAGTCAGCAGGTTCCTCGCTCCAGCTGAATCAGCAAAAAGCACCATCCCACCTACTCACCGGTGCTGGGCTCTGCCTTCGGGAAGTCCAGTGCAGCATCGGAGGGGGAACACCCGCAGGCACCTCCCAGCAAACGAAGCAGTGGGTGCAATATTGTGTTTCTACCAGCTCGATGCCATTTGCAGCCAGATGCTGATCCCGACATAACACCAGCGCAGAGGTGACCAGACAAGAATTTAGCCTCATGGGCAGACGATGGCAGGTCAGTGACTTGCACTGTGATATTGCAGCGGTTTTGGTCCCACAGCCGCAGCCCTGGGGCTGGGTTTATCGCTGCCTTTCTGGGCTCTGAGATCCCCTGCCACAGACCCAGCAGGTGCCACCCCACCAGAAGCTGTAGGGCTTTGCAGACCAAAGTCACTTCCTCAGGTGGGGCACAAGATTTCCCAAACATGGGGGTCACTGCATCTCTCTCCGCCTGCCAGGCTCTCCCACAAGCGCTGTATCCCCAGCTCAGCCCCTGCCCTGGCCAGAAAGCAGTGGGGTGTTGGGATGCTGAGCTGGGCACCAACATCTCCCCTCCTGCAGCCCCTGTGCCAGCCCCTCTTTGTGTCCACCCCATTCTGCTTCCTTCTGGCATCCTTCTCCCAGGACTGGCATGTCCCTGGTCCCAGCTGAGGCTTGTCACTGTCACCAGTTGCAGCCCAGAGTTGGCATCACCTGTCTCAAGGTCAAGAAGAGCTTTGGGGTTATCCCTGTGCTCTCCCAAGGCTCCACTTTCCCACCAGCGCGCTCCCTTCATCAGCAAGAAAACTGTCTTTTCTTAACACTTATTAAGCCCTAATTTCCATCTTATTCATTACTACCAAGTCATTAAGCTGGCAAGGAATTAAATGAGGAGAAATTAAAAGAACTGAAAGAAGACTGAAGGGTTTGGGGTGGTTGGGTTATTTTTTAGAAGAGACCAGAAAATAATCTTCTAGGATTAAGCAGGTGAGAGCGACTAACCCTGCGGAAGGGCACGTAAGACTTAGAGACGAGCTTTCTAATTAAGAAGAGGCACCAAAGGACCCCGAGGGGCATCTGTCTGCTTGTCCCTACCCGCCGAGGTGACAGCGAGGAGAGCCGGGCACCAATGGCTCCAGAACGGTGAAGTGGCTCGTCTTTAATGCCTCTGCTCAAATAGAAGATGCTGCAGTGAGAAATGGGGGGGCCCAGTGGACATTTGTGAGGCTTCCAAAAATAGTCTCTGCCAAAGTCTCTGCTGTCGGTACCAGACTAAGGCCCTGAGCTTATTTTTTATGTATATATGTGTGTGTGTGTGTGCATTTAGGGATATTATTAATATATTAATATGTTAATTATAAAAATACAAATATATTGATATGTTTGGGGTACATTTTATATATATATATATAAATATAAATATAAAGCCATTGTTTTCAGAAAACAACCTTAACCTGCAGGGCTCTGGACCGGCCCTTGCTGGGTGGTTTCTCCAAGGATGGTTCTCCATCAGCTGTGCTCAGTATGCACATGGGATTTATGAAATGCTTTGAAATCAAATGTGCTAAGTGTCTGTCCATCTGTCTGTCCCTGCCCTCCTCTCCATGCAGTTGATCTCCCTCCACCCAGGTGCCTCCAGAGCTCCCGGCACAGCCCCATGGCACCTCCTGGATCTGGGCAGGGCTTGTAGCCTGGCTTTGGGGCAACCTGAGCTTCTCTGTGGGTGACCTGAGCATCCTGGCCCTCGAGGAGCTCATTTCACCCCCATTCCCAAACCCATCGCCCACCCAGGTCCTGCAGCTGCCAGGCAAACCGGAGGGATCGGCTGCTGCTCAGACATGTCGCACCGATGTGTGGCACTTTTATTTTTGTTTCCTCAGACTGAATTAAAATAACAGTTCTACAGAACAATGTCAGACCCGCCAAAGGAATCCCAACTCTCTAGTGACTTCATTAGTGCCGGTGCCTCCAGTCAGCAAAGTCACGGGGCTTTATGAGCACACGGTGGGTTTTCTTCTCTCGCCCTCGCGCCTGCAGAACCCTCATTAGCGGGGAAGACGGAGCACTTCAGAGTCCCGTTAAGTTTCCGTCCCAACTTGTATCATCTCCTCCTTTCCTGACATGCTGCCCCATCATCTCCGGTTTCACCAGCGGAGCGAGCAAGGCTCTGCCGCAGCCATGGGGATTTGGGACCCAGCACCACGGCGCTCGTGTCATGCTGGGGTTTTGGGTCACGCCCTGCTCCCGCCACCCAGCCATGAGGACCCCACCGATGTCTCCAGCCCCATGTTTGGGCTGTGTTCGTGTCGCTCATCAGCAGATGTGCACCGAGCTGGCTGACCTCTGCAAGTGCCATCCTTGCTGGGAATATCCCAGTTCTTGGGCAACGGGAGGCAGGCATATCTCTCTTCCTGGCTTGAACTGGTGTTACTGGTTTTAAACCCACCTGGATGGGAATGCCTGAGTTCCCAGAGTCCTGATTTACTGGGCTGGGGTTCGTCTCCCCCCTGCTGCTTACAGCCCTACTTCACATTCAACACGGCCCTGGTTGAGTTGCGACCCTGCTGGTCTCCTGTTCATTTTGATGCATTCAGGATCGTAAGAGGCTGTTATTTTATGATGGATTAACGACGCTGCATTTGCTTTTAGCCTGTTTTATGGTGCCCCAAGTGCCTTGGCTATAACTCTTCTGTTTATTTGTTTTATTATCCCAACAGGCTGCTCATGGAGATTACTGCAATACCACCCACTTTGCCCACTGCGTGCTCTCCCGGCGAGGCTGGAGGAGATGTCCCACCCAGGTGAGGCACAGGCCCGTGGCTCAGCCCGCCCATGCCATGGCAACACTGCTTTGAAGCCAGGCTTTTGGGTCAGGTGGGCTGGTTGCGAGCCTGCCTGGGGATGGGGGAGTGGGTGTGGGAAGTAGCTGCTTTGATTCAATGTCTTTCTCAATACACACACTCATGTGCAGGGCTTGGCATGGCCACCACCCTGGAGCAAGGAGACATCGGCTTGGGAAAGGAGGTGCAGAGCCATCACTGCTGCAGGAGGTCACATCCATCTCGTCTTCATCCTCACTGCTGAGGATCTTCTCCATCCTCACCTGGGTACAGGTGTGCTGCTCCTGAGACAAGCCGCACGTGCGGGTAAGGCTTGGCTGGAAGGTAAACACAAGCTCAGGGCTCTCTCCATCTTTGGGGATGACCTTGAGAGTAGCCACAAGCCCCATCCCTGCTCACCACCCCGGCTCCTCTCCCACCTCCCCTCCCTGGGCAGCTCCAGCACTCTCACCTCCCCTCTCCTCTCCTCCCCAGGGGTGGGTATATTTACAGCGAACCCCAAGTGTTAATACCTCACATTAGCACCTTTGGCTGATGGACCAGCCAAGGGCCCGATTCCATTTCAGCTGAAAGCCCGGCTGCTAATTTCCAGTAGCAAAGATCAACTGGGAGCTTTGGGGATTAGAGAAGTGGGTGGAGGGGGAAACGAGAAATGAAAGAGGAAGATAAACATAGAAGTCATACAAAACAAATAGCTGGCAGTAATTCCATTAAATCAGACGTTTTTAAAAGGAAATATTAACATATTAACTATGTAATTAAGTATTTATTAATTAAAAAGGAAGCCAAGCCGCATTAGGCCGAGCAAAGACCTAATAGTGCAAATTCTTGTTTAGCTCAGCTGACAGTTCAATGGACCTTGTATCTGGCTCCCAGGGCCTTGGGCTCAGGTCTACTGAAGGGACAGGGAAGCAGACCCCTGTTAAAGTCAGAAGGAGCAATATCCCCTCAATGTTTCCATTTTCCTGCCCTCTCAAGGTCAGAGCTGACCATGTTGGCTCTTCCAGAGGCCTCTTCTTGCAGAGCCCTGCAGATTTCTGGGGAGTTTGTCCAGCAGCGGGGCAGCAGGTGAGGGCAGGGACAACGTTTTCCCTGGATGTGCATCATTCCCATTCCTCCAACTTTTTGCCAGTTCCTCCTTTGATGACACCCAAGCATGCCAGTACCCATGCACTGTTGTCCTCGACCTCCCGAACTGCAGGAGGTGAGTATGGAGGTGAATCACTGCGTCATGGGCTGGGTGTCTTAACACCTGGTTTGAGGGAGGTCTCAATGTCCTCCTGCGAGGTGCTGGTGCCACCAGAGTTATGGCTGGTGTGGCGATGCTGGAGCCAGCGCGGGGGTCACATTGAGCTCTCCCAGCCCTGTCCTGGGGAGCTCGAGCTGTCTGGTGCCTCTGACAAACTCATCTGTCACGAAGCGAGGGCCACCGGCTGCAAGACGCCGCAGAAGAGAGAGAATTAAAGAGGGAGAGAGAAAGAGCAATCAATACATTATTTAACAGCAGGAATGCAAATGACAAAAAATTAATGAGGCCTCTTTCCCCCCCTCACCCCTCCCCCAGCCCTTCTTTGCTGTAAGATTGCTGACAAATTCTCTGGAAAATATCAAAACAGCCGGAGGGTGTAACCTGCCAGAGTGATGCACCATTATCTATTATTGATGGAAACCTTGACAAGTTCCCTTTAAAAAAGCAGAAAGAAAAGGAGGGAGAAGGGGGGGTGTGTGTGGAAATTGCATCTAATCTTTGTTTTAAAGCTACAGTTGCTCATTTTCTCTTCCCTGAGGGTGGCCAAGTGACAGAAGTTGTCACGGAGGTGTGATGCTTCTGAGCCCCAGCACAGCCTGGTGCCTCCAGGCTGGGGCTGGTGAGCATCGGCACTGTGCTGCCAGCACACCTATGGAGGAAGAGTATTTGTTTCTCCCCCCATTACCCCCATAAAGAGTCTTTTAAGCCTCGTTGAAAGATGAAATAGGACTGAGCTGGCAGAGATGGCACTGGGGATTCTGGGGAGGAGAGAAGTTGGGGGCCTGGGGTAGGAGGCAGGGCGCAGAGGATCAAAGCAAGCCATGTGGTAAATCCAGGAGAAGAGACCAGCTGCAGGACAAGAAGAGGAGGAATTCCTGGTCGAAAAAGTGACTAGAGGAAAAAAATATCCAGCAAGTCCCTGAAGCATATCAAAACCACGTCTGAGCGGCAGAGAGGCGAGGGACCACGGGAGCCAGCACAGAGCCAACTATCAAACATGCTGGCGAGTGACACACTGCAGGGATTAATACTTTATAAATGTCATTGGCCTCCTGACAGGCTCCTGTATAATCCTTTTCTTTGGCCTCTTACAGCAAAACTCTCTGTACAAACCAGTTGGAGCAGGTGATGTCCGCTGCTCCCGTTGTCCCGAGCCAGATGTGACCTGTCCCTCCTCCCGTCGGAGGTTCAGGAGGCACCTGAGCTGCTTTGGCTGCAGACCCCACTATCCCCACATCGCCCTGGGGATGCTGTTTGCTGCGGGGCAGTGGGGCAAGTGGCTGCAGCCAACGCCTCAGGAGCCTCCCAGCATCCTTCCCGCCATCCCTGAGCCCTCCTTGAGTAACCACCTGGCCCTGAATTTATAATCTGCTTTCCTTCTTCTGCACCACTCATATTTACGTACCTTGCTGCCAACGGGATATGCGGCTGCAGGGAGGGAAGGTTGTCGGTGCGTGGCTCGTGTGTGCAGGAGCTGCCGTACGGGTGCCCGTGTTCCACCGTGCCTCAGTTTCTCGAGGCACACGTGGGAGAGTCACAGGCGCTCACTTTGAGATCCAGGGATGAAGGGCATGCCGCAGGTGCCAAGTATTATTATCCACTGTTGCTTTTTTTATAGGCCCTCCAATGTATTTCTCTCATCTCACAGCCAAGTCCCTCAAGGACACTTACGGGATCTATTCCAGGCAGATGCTGAAATCCAGCTCCTGTTTCCCCATCAGTAGCTCTGGGCCTGTCCTCGGGCTATTTAACATGAGGCTGTTGGAGGTTAGGAATTCTCCCTGGGGGTTTGTTTCCTCACCCCACTGTCCTGTCTGCAGCAGAGACCTCAAAGGTACAAAATCCTGGACGGGACAGTCTGTATCTTACTCAATTTAATCCTGGCAAACACCAGTGGTATTCTGGTTGATGCCCACTGGCATTGTGGATCCTGCTGAATTCCACATTCCCGTGAAACCTCACGGCAGGGAGTCTTGCAGCTTTGCCTGTCGATATTCCCTGCTCTTGGTTTGAAAGGTATCATCCTCTAATCGAGTTGAATATCTCCTGTTCTGGCGCTGCAGGGGCAAATTTGTGCTGCCAGGCACCAACCATTGCTTTGTATGCCTCTGCCATGCACTCCTTATCTTCACCTTTATCCCATCCCATCCCCTCCTCTTCTTAGCTAAATAGTCCTAAATCTTTTTAATCTCTTCTCATGGATTATTGATACTATTTGTTGCACTTCTTTGGATCTTTTCCATTTCTGCTGTAGCTCTGCTGAGATGATGGGGTGATGAGAGCAGACTCCTGCTCAAGGTGAAGTTTATAAAGTCACAGCAACGTTTGCAGGTTTGCCGCCTCTCCCTGTGTTGCCCAAACCTGCTGCCTTTGGGGAAGGGGCTGCCTCTGCCCATCACGTTGCATGCTCCTGGACCTGCCTGTGGCAATCCTCAGGCTGCTTTCCTGAGAGCTTATTGCTCAGCAAGACCCCGTCCACCAGCAGAAGGATCTGTGTTTTTCTCTGCGTGTTTGCGCTGGAGTTGTCACAGCAGGTGAGATCTGCAGTCATATTGCCCAGCCCTTGCTCTTTTTTTGAGTTCTCCCCAGCATTGCTCAGTCATTGCTGGGTCTCAGGCAGCTATTTTGGGTGTCCCACCCCACTCAAGGTCTTGCTGCTGTGTGATCCAGAGCCCTTCTGGACCCTCCAGACACAGAAGGATGCTGCTGCTCTCTATGGTGCCTTAGCTGCATCCCTGTGTAACGGGGAGTGACCATCTTCCCCCTCCTCGGCTCACTCCCACCCGGCCCCCACCAAGCCCCAGCTCTCTCCCAGCACATCCCAGCAGCTTTTTGTGCTTGCAAATCCAAAACCACTGGTGGGAGGGGGGGATGCAGGCAGTGCACAGGCTCCTGTTTAACTAGGGAGGTGGCCCAGTTTATACAAAATTACTGGGGCCCTTGGGAGATCTTGTAAGCCCTGGGGGTGCCAGCACTGTGTGTGTCCTGTTGCCGGGGTGTCTCGGGGTGGGCGGGGGGGGGGAAGCCCCTTTGCCAAGGGTTGTTCCTGCTGGTCCTGCTCACCTGGATGGTTTATTAGTTAAATCGGTTCTCTTTTTTTTTATTATTGGAAGGTGATTGGTCTATGATTCCCTGATTTTATCCCTTGGGTCTCGTTCAAGTTGGAGTTTGGCTTTTACTGCTCTTCCAGCTTGCTGGGGGGGCTAATGAGAGTTTTATTTTCTTCCTGTCACAGCCGCAAGGAAATGGGTCTTAATGTCCATCTGAAATGTGCTGCACGCTGAGTTTTCTGCCATCCAGACCGCAGTGGGGTCAGTTTTATCAGAAATGGAACTAGATCCTGTCCACCCTTAAGCTGGGGAGAAAACAGGATTTGGCCTCTTGGTAATAGTAATGAAAGCTGAATGACCCACAGGAGGGCAGGGGCTGCTCTTGCTGAGAAGCTCATCTCTGCCTCTTCTTCCAGGCAGGAGCTGCAGGAGCCAGCAGGGTAACACAGAAGACCGAAAGAAGCAAACCGAGATAAGGAAGCTGGTAAGAGCAATTGGAGAAGCGATTGTCAAGATGGGGCTGCCAAAGAAGTGAGAAGCTCCAGCTCCTGTGGTGGGACCCCTGTGCCCAGGTAGGCAGGCACACAGCTGACAAAGAAATCAGCCTTTCATGGAGCTGAAGGTCACCCGGGGGCTGGAGGCGAGGGGACAGAGAGCAGCCACCGCAGCCTCCACGGTGCTGGAAATGTCATGTCCAGCCAGAGCATTAGTTTTGCTTTTCCATTGTCTGTTCTGCTAAAGAAAGCTTTGTTGGCAAATGGACTTCATGGGAAGTTTATCTCCCTGCTGCTAACTTTGTAAGAAAAAAAAAAAAAAAAAGCAATAATAAAAAGAATCCAACATAAATTCCCCGGCAGAATCAGGAGGTCAAGTTTAAAAAAAGGAAGGAGGAAAAATACTACACTAAACAGCCCATCAGCGCTGGCTTGACGACGATGAGAAGCGCTCTGGGCTGAGAAATAATGGTTTGAAGTTTGCATCATTATCAGAGGTACGTGCCCCACATTTACAATGCTGTCTGAAATGTATGCGAGCTGGGACTTGTGCGGCATAATGGAAGCGGCACGGGGGTGGGCCAGTCCCTCCTTCAGGGACAGAAGAGCTGAAGTAGAGACTTGCACGAGACATCGCAGCTCATCACCCCGCAAGGGACCTCGGAGGGGCTGGGTGAGAACCGCTGGCTCATCTTCGTACCGGCCACGGTTGTCATGAATGAGGTCCAGGGGAGCCTGAGCCCTTCTTGTCTAATTGCAAAGGGAAAGGGACCTTTAACAAAAGGGGAAACTGAGGCGCAGAGAGGCCAGCCTGCCCAGGTTAGCTTTCTGCAGTGAAGGTGATGTCCTTCCACATGCAAACGTGTCCCTCTCTCTGCTCAGAGGGAGCGCTGCCTTTCCCCAGCCTGAATCCTTCACTCTCACGCGGTCTTCAGGATTCTGCACATCTCAATCCCGACCTGCCACGGCCTCGTTTATTCAGTGCTGGGCTCCCCAGGAGGGTTTGACAACACAGCTCACTCCTGCCCTGCAAGACCTCTGCTATTTCAAACCACGACCCTCTGCATCTCACCCAGCTCCCTCAGGTCCCTCTCGCCGACCCTTCCAGGTCTGCGTGTCTGCTGTCAGCTCTATGGACCGTATGGTGCTTCCATAACGTGGCCAGGTGACACTTTGGCTTGGGCACAAGGTCTCCCCACCTGGGATTGGCAGCGAGAAGAAACCAGAGCTGGGCTGTCACATCCGATTACATTTTTCTCTGTGTGACCTCTGTTTCCATAACACAATTTTTATTATTTGACTTTGGAATATTGATTTTGATTTCCTTTTTTGATTCATTTTGGTTTCACTCTTTCCTGCAGGGAGTGATTTGGGTCACCTTCAACTGCTGCTTGCTCTGTAGTGTGAGGCAGGAAGGGTCACTTGTCCATGGAGAATGACCAGGAAGAAAAGCAAGGTTTTAAAGAGCACTTGTGTATGGGCTGGGTTTGCTTCTGATGCCCCTCCACCCTGTCCCTCCTGAATAGCCCCAGGCTACGTGGTGACTTGTCTCCCTCTCCAGGAGATCCTTCACGGAGGTGGACAGGAACTGCACTGGGATGAAGCAGGTCCAGATGTGGAGCTCCTCTGACCTTTGTGGGCAGCAGGACCAGCTTTTGATCAAAAGGGAGGGTTTGCCACAGAAGCGTGTCCACCTCCTTGTGTCCCGTCCCCAGCAGTGACCTGTAATGATGCTTCAGATGCAGGAAAAATTCAGTTGTACCAGGTAAATTTCCCGCAGAGCCGATGGACCCAGCAGCCTGTGCCATGACAGGACAAACCTCTCTGCTCTGCTTGCTGGGTGCACAGAGGTGGGACAAGGTCTGTAAGAGCTGGTGGCTGCTGGCTGGAGGCAAACACACAGGTGCCGTTTTCAGTGGTTTGAGTTACTTCTCCTTCTGTTTTGCTGCCAGTGGACCACGGTGACATGGGGAAATTCCACCCAACCCATTCCCTTTGCAACAGTAGCAGCTGGTGGTCTGAGGAAAATCTCTACCTTTTCTTTTCCTTTTTTTAAAAAAATTTAGTTCTGTAGCTCCGGCGCCTGCCTACAGCCTCTGTGATGCAGAGTGTCACTAGCTGCTGTTCAAGCTATCCTACAGGCATGGCCTTGGGACCATCTGTGCCTCTGGGAAGATGCCCTGAGAACTTGCAAGTGGAAAGAACTGCCCAGGATGCACTGTCCCCTGGTCTCTGAAAGCAAAGAAGGCTCTTTCCATCTTTTCTGTCCTCAGCAGCACAGGCTCCAGAACCAGAAGGTAACCCCCAGCACACAAGTCAGGCTCCAGAGTCCACATTTGAAGCTGCTTTTGCTCACAGGGACAGCAAGGATGGACACATGGTTTGGTCAGCCAAGTCAGCAACTGAGCTCCAACCATGCACAGCAAAGATCTTTATTGAGTTACCTGCCACTATCTCAATAAACCCAAGAGGATGAGGTATTGATGTGAACCTCCATGCGTGGTGAGGTGAAAGGACAGCCAGACGTCTGACCACTAAGGAGGTGCTGACAGCAAAACCTCGGGGTACCAGAGGGCTCGTTAGCCTCTCCCTTCGCTGTTAGCCAATGCACATTTTTGTGGTGATTCACATGCTTATTTTTCCACTGTGAAATATAGTCCCCAGTAGAGGGATGAGATTAAGCCAGAGAAAGAACTTTTATGGCCCTTTCTCCTTCCACTCTCACCTTCCTAATTACTTTAAATGTACGAGGGGGCTGTCAGAAGTTGTTAATCTCTCTCTCTCCCTCAGTTTTTCTTTTTAATATTCCCAGCGCCTGGAGTTCTTCTCAGCCTCCCTCCTCAGATCCACCTCATCCTCCTGTGGCAGGGTGAGGCCAAGAATTTTTTTCCTATATATTTCCTTTCACAAAAGACTAAGAGAGGGACATCACAAAGCTTCACTTTAAGCTGCCACTTTAATAGATCTGAAAGTGCATTTTAATTGTTTTTTTTTTTGTTAAACCACGAGCCCAAGTGACCTAACCATAATTGGGTCTCTGCCCTCCTGCCCGCATGGTTGTCTGTGTTTTACAGATGGGGAGCCCTGAAACCAGGAGTGACACATCTCAAGCAGCCAATGGATCTGTTGGTCTTGGACTCCTGAAGCCAGCGATGAGGCCAAAGCAGGAGGTTTCACGACGGGCTGGGCAGCAGGTGGGGATTCAGGCTGAGATTTTTCCATGTTTCGTTTTGGTACCTCATCCCTTTCAGAGCTTTGTCTGGGGAACAAAAAAAAAAAAAACCAAACCAAAAGTTTGTGACCGAGCAGGGAAGGGACCAAGGGGTTTCAGGGTTGGGATGTCCCACCTGCAGAGAGAGGGGAGCCCCCACTCCAAGGTCTGCCGCCTCCCGGGCCCCCTTTTCTGTGCTCAGATGCTCAGAGGACAGTGTGTGCCTTTGGTGAGCGTCCTCACGGTGCTTCCTCGGGATAACCGGTGCTGGGATTTTTGCCTCCTTGCAGCGCAGGGTTTGCCGGCTCAGGCTTGCGGCGGGGGTGTCAGCGCGGCCCCCCCAGCCCCATGTGCCGGCATATGCTGCCCTCTAGAGTCAGCACCCAAACTTCCCTGTTTTTAAAGGGAAAAGCTGGTCGAAAGCAAGTCCTGTCAATCACGTGTCAAGAGTGGCTGAACCACAGAACCTCCCCCCCCGGGGGACTGGGCAGTGTGAGACCCCCACAGCCACAAACTGCAGCGAGAGGGGGGAACCCACGTCTCCACCTGCCCCACCCACCCAGACCACCAGCTTTCCAAGTAATAGCTTGTCTTTCACCCCAGCACATAAAGCACCAAGGTCTGTGCCTCAGCTGGGACCACCAGGCAAGTCCTGTTAGCTTTGCACCAAAAGTCCCACAAAACACTGAGGCTGCCTCAAGGAGGATGGACCCAACATCAAGGTCTCCCATTTGTATTTTTTTGCTCATATGAAGTTTGATGCAGCCCGCACAGATCATAGAATGGTTTGGGTTGGAAGAGACCTTAAAGATCACCATGGGCAGGGACACATCCCACTAGACCAGGTTGCTCAAAGCCCTGTCCAGCCTAGCCTCAAACACCTCCAGTGATGGGGCATCCACAACTTCTCTAGGCAACCCATCCCAGTGCCTCACCACCTTCATAGTGAAGAATTTCTTCCCAGTATATAATCTAAATCTATCCTCTTCCAGTTTAAAACCATTACCCCTCATCCTACCACTACACTCCCTGATAAAGAGCCCCTCCCCAGCTTTCCTGTGGGGCCTCCTTTATGTGCTGAAGGGTCACTATAAGGTCTACCCGGAGCCTTCTCTTCTCCAGGCTGAACAACCCCAACTGTCTCAGCCTGGCCTCACAGAGGAGGTGCTCCAGCCCCCTGATCATCTTTATGGCCACCTCTGGACCCACCCAAGCAGGTCCATGTCATCACATATATATTTTTCCAGGGGGCTGATACAGAAGCTCTGTCCTTGCCTGCTTCACCTCCCAGCTCTGTCCCCTTCTGCATCATCTCTCTGAGCCTCTCACCCAGAGCCTGTCCCCTGCGATCATGCTATCTTCTCCTTCCCTGAACAATTCCTCTCCTCTCCCATATACTGACATCTCACCACTGTTTTTTTCCACCACTGAAGACCTCAGAGGAGTTGCATCCATTAACAGGAGGTTAGAATCTTGCCCTTTTACTTTAGTTGCTTCCACTAAATTTTATTTCACCTCTTCCCAGTTGCAAAGCTTTCCTCCCTGAGGGCCGAGTGTGTGCGGTGGCAGGGACACATCGGGTCACTGTGATATTCTGCCACTTGGGGATGCTTGTGAATGTTGAATAAGGTGTTTGCAGGGAGCTAGCTGTGTCCTAACCAAGTTGCAACCAAAGTGATCAGCAATGTTATCAAGGCCAACGCTGGTCGAGAAGCCACCATGCAAGGTAAGAGTTTATCACTACAGCTACCTGAAAGGCTGGAGCAAGGGGGAAGTCAGGCTGTTCTCGCAAGTAACAAGTGACAGGATGAGAGGAAATGCCCTCAAGTTGTGCCAGGAGAGGTTTAGGTTGGAAAGTAGGAAAAATTTCTTCCCTGAAAGGGTTGTGAGGCACAGGAACAGGCTGCCCAGAGCAGTGGTGGAGTCCCCATCCCTGGAGGGGCTTCAAAGCCATGGAGATGTGGTGCTGAGGGCCATGGTTTAGTGGTGACCTGGCAGTGTTAGGTTTACAGTTGGACTCAATGGTCTCAAAGGTCTTTTCCAACCATAAAGATTCTATGATTCTGTTCTAAGAACGTAGTTAGCTAAATTGCTTTTCCCTATGTAATTCCAATTGTTCCCTGCTACAGAAACCCACTTGGAGACCTGTGTTTGGAGGTGAACAGCCTCTGTCTCTGCAGGGACAGACACTGCAACCCCCCAGCCCCTGTTTCCCCCAGCCGGAGGAGAGCAGGAGAGCCAAGATGGGCTGGAGGAAGCCGCCCGGGAGAGGCGAAGGGCACTAGAGGGCAGGAGAGCTCTTCTCTCACTGCACATCTCAATAATTCTGTTGGCATTTCTCGCCCAATTTCCCCCCTTCAGAGGGTCCGTTGGAAAGTTCAGTGACTCGTTGCGGGAAATGACCCTGTGGGGCTGCAGGTGATGTCTGCTGGCCTTCCCTAGCTGCTGCCAGCACAGAGGACAAGGCTGAAGCAGACTCTGTCTGAGGGGTTTGCATAAGACCGACCATCTGCTGAGTGTTGCTGGCAGGTTTGCTGCCAGAGAGTTTCCCCCAGCAAAGAAACATTTAGGGAAGGAGGCTCCAGCTGTTGCCCCCTCCTCAACATGCCTCTTGCTGCAAGGTGAACTTTAGCACTGCACTCTCATCTGAGAGCAAAGCAGGTATCCACCGGTACCAGGACCCAGCATGCTCTCGCTTCTTCCTGATGTACATCAGCACCTCAAAAATTGGCTCTTCAGAATTGCTCCCTCTTGAAGGTAACCAGCTACTGTCATCCCCTTTCCTCTCTCCCCAGCCTGCAGCAAGATCCGTTCCCGCAGGATCTCACACCACTCTGTAGCAGCAGGAAAAGTCACATCTCTCTTCAGAGCTCTCCTCCCACCCTCCTGGCCCCGGCTCTGTCCATAAGAACACATTTGCACCGATACATTCCGCTCTGGAGCGCCATTCCCCAGCCAGCTCAATGGGATATTTAGAAGCACCGGCTTTTCCCGGCATCGTGAGTTACATCTTAATGCAGAGCACACAAGAGAAACTCCAGCAACACATCATGGGCAGAACGGGGCTTTTTATATCAGAGACTATGAAAAGACCTTCCAATTTAGTAGCTGTTCTCTTCATCTCGCACATTATTGCACACACGCTCCTTCCTTGCTCAAGTCTGCGAGCAGAGGGTGTAAGAATAGCAGCTTCTTACTTCATCCGTCTGCTTCCTGTGTGTACTCGCAGTCGGCTCTGCTCCCGTCAGCATCACCCGCTACAGCTCCTTGTTACTATCGCTCGCTAATACGAGTGAGTCAGCACAGCCCAGCATGGCTACAAGGCAGGCACCTTTACACCCGTGTGAGTGAGAGAAGAATCTGGCCCCAAATATTTTTTGTTTCAATTTATTAACCAAATGCACTCAGGAACTCACCACGAACCTCTCAAAAAATATATATATATTTCATGAAAAAAATACTCTCCCTCTTAGACATTTCCTCCTCTAGCTTGTGCCCAGCCCCAGGTGCGTGAGATGTTTAAACAAGTTGATGAAGTCACTTTAAAAGTTGTGTGTAAAGCTTACGAAAATAGCAGCCTCGTGAATGATTTATTTGACAGAGGGGGAAGTAAACAGCCTCTGGCGGCTCACCAGGCTTCGGAGATTTATTGGCCCATGGCACAGGGCGCTACCTGCAAGTCAAGGTACTGCTGTGACGTTTGGCCCTAATTAAGTTGTAGAAATGAGTTCATTTTCAAATAGGCCCTTAATCCTTTTAGTGTTGCCTAGGGCCACCCCCAGCAGCTCTGCTGTCGCTTCCCACTAGAGAGAACCCACTTGTCCCCAGGGAGAAGCTCAGGCTCCTGGGCTCAAATTAAATCCAGCGCCTCGGCCAGGATGGACAACCCAGAGCCCTGGGTGCGGGGAGCTGGAGCTTGGTGCTTGTCTGTGGCTCCCGCTGGGCTTCCAGCAGCTGGGCTGGGCACCTGGGAGTCACATTAGCTGAGAACGCCGTGTGCGCTGGATCTGGGGATTATGGGATGCTGTGAGGATGCTCTGCAGCACCAGTGCCCGTGTCCAGCCTGCGTTAAAAACCATGTCAGGGGTTTGTACAAATCCCACCCTTGTTCCCCTTTGGTTAATTGGAATTTTGCTGCTGGCTCCTCTAAGAGAAATTTGGGGAAATGCAGTGGACTTGTGGGGCCTGATGAGTTCCTGAAGGGTCAGGAATGTTGGTGGGACATGTAGGTCTCTGCTCTTCCCAAACCCATGTACAGAAGTTTGCATTTTGGGGGGAGCGAACAGCCCAGTTTGTGTCAGCACTAGAGTGTGGCCAGCAGCACCAGGGCAGGGATTGTCCACCAGGACTGGGCACTGGGAAACCACCCCTCCAATCCTGGGGTCAGTTTTGAGCCCGTTAACTCCAAGAAGGACATTGAGGGGTTGGAGCATGTCCAGAGAAGGGCAACAAAGCTGGGGAAGGGTCTAGAGCACAAGGCTTGTGAGGATGAGGGACCTGGGGATGTTCAGCCTGGAGAAAAGGAGGCTCAGGAGAGACCTTCTCACTCTCCTCAACTCCCTGAAAGGAGGCTGGAGCCGGGTGGGGTCGGGCTCTTCTCCAAAGGAACAAGCGACAGGACAAGAGGAAACGGCCTCACATTGCACCAGGGGAGGTTGAGGTTGGCCATGAGGAACAATTTCTTCGCTGAAAGGGCTGTGAAGGGCTGTGCCAGGCTGGGCAGGGCAGTGGTGGAGTCCCCATCCCTGGAGGTGTTCCCAGGCCATGGAGATGTGGTGCTGAGGGACATGGTCAGCGGTGTCCCGGCAGCGCTGGGGAACGGCTGGAC
>VZZY01008090.1:332605-418535 GCA_013400335.1 Eurystomus gularis
CGGCGGGGGGGATGCTCTGCCCGGTGCTGCCGCCCTGCCGAGGCTGGTCTAGGGCGGCCCGGGCAACGTTTAGCGTCAGGCTTTTTGTCTTCTCCTCGCTTTCTCCCTCTCCCCCCAGCCCTTTTGTCCCTTTTAATTTTCTTGTTGTTGTTCTTTTCCGGCACCCCGCCATCCTTTCCCTGTAGCAAAGCATCAGCAAAGCCGGGGCGCTGCAACGCTTTGGGGCCTACACGCAGTGATCAATCGCAACTTCTCCAACTTTCCTGTTCTGGCGTTTGTGCGAGGTCAGAAAAGATGAGTCCGTGGGCAAATGTCAGAGGGAACTTGCTCATTTTTTCCTGTCCCTTGCAAAGCTCTCCCGTCTGCCTGGGGGTGCTCGCCTGGAGCCCGAGCCAGGCGAGGCTGCTGAGATCTCTTCTGCGCTCACAAGGAAACGCTCAGGCACGGATCATATTGTCTCTCTGTGCTTCTGGAGTCGTGTCTGGTTCTCAGTTGTCACTTTAGAGGCTTGGACGCCTCTGTTTTCCTGTGTAGCGGGAGTAGTATGTTTAAAGATTCAATTAGTGTTTTGCAACTCAAGCAGTGAAGTTATTTAGTTTAATTATGTTGCATTTAATTAGCAGAGAAAAATCAATGCTGTTTTGTATTTTTTTTATTGTAGGGAATAGCTAGGCTGTTTCCTACCGGGGAATGTAGGGTAGCGGGCTGAGCTGGGATGTGCAAAGCACAGCGTTCAGGCTTCCCAGGACAGCGGCCACCGATGTAGGAAAGATTCCCGTGTCAAAGGAGTGAAGTTGGCAGCAGTGCTTTCTGGTTTTGATCATTCCGTCCTGGGTTTTGTTCTGGCTTCTGCTCTGCACTGTATCCGAATCTGTTCTCCTGTGATATGGGTTCTGGAGCGGTCTCCGGGGATCAGCAGACTGGCTGCCTGGCAGCCGGCTTGGAGGTGCAGTACGTAGGCATGTTTCCAGCTCTTAGTGCTGAGTTACTGTCTAACAAGTGTGCATCGCATCATGGGACAAATGTTATTCCAGAAATATCATAGGTTAATCTGATGCACAATCCCTTACATAGTATCGCGGCATAACGCTTTGCTTTGGGATTCTGGCTATGTCTTTTCGATGCTTACTGGTATATCGCTGCAACAGTTTGTCCGGGAAGCGGGTAACTGAGGAAGGAAGGTGTTAGCAGCGTATGTAGACCTGGGGCCAGCTCTAAAATAATTGCCACTTGTTTACACTAGAGGTGAATTTGGCTTGGGATTTTAGTAAATGCTGATAGCGCTGTACACAGTAATTACAGATGTATAAATAAGTGATCACATTTTGTTTATTCGCGTGCAGTAAATAACCCTGTGAGAATAGTAAATATAACTCCACACCAGCGAAGCAGCGTGAAGAGTTCAAACGCGGGAAGATGACTCTGTAGACACACACAAACGCAGCGCGGTTCCATAAACAATAGAACAGAAAGGCCAAAAATACCATACAAAATTCATACGCTGCGCAACTTAGAGACCCGGCTTTGCAACACACTGAACTCCCATTGAAGAACTCAAGACATCATGCAGGATCCGTCCGCAGGTCAGTGCTGTAAACGTACAGTTTTGAAGATGCAATGGGTGAAGCCTTGATGCGGAGGCATTCTTTCTAGTGGGTGTGTATTGTGCTGGTGATTTGCTGAACAAGAGAAACTGTAAATCTGGGAAACTGTCGTCTTTCAACTGCTTGTACTTTTTTTAAGAAGGGTGTTTAAAAAAAAAAAAATCAAGTCCAAATATAAACTAGAGGGAAAGAGATGGGGAAGGGGAGGGAAGGAGGGCTGGAAGCCAGCTATTTCAGTGCAGTATGGTCTTGATCACTGTTTCTGAGCGTTTGAACTTCTGATTGGCACAAACATTTTGGTTAACAGCGTCACCGAATAAACACAGCCTGTAATACCGCAGTAATTCTGGGATAGTGTTTGTCAAAACATATACAGTATCGGAACAAAGGATACAGAGTCATGAAACAGATGCTATGAGGTCTAAGGTTTGCATATTTGTGTACATTTGAATTTGTTTTATTCTCATGGGAACGGAAATACATGCAAACCCCATTATGTTGTCAATAAAATAGGCTATTGCCTGATAACAAGCCATCTTGGCAAACCTGGGAGTGGGCTTGGGCTTTGGTTTGACTCTGATGTCCATCAGAGTCAGGCTGCTGAGGAAAAAAAGTGTTACCTTCTAAGGTTAGATCCCTAGAGATCTTACATACATCTGCTGCCTGGGTCCTTAAATGAAACACCTTGTTGGCACTTAATTAAAACCAATAATAAATGATTAGGGATAACAGCCACTGTCCTGTCCACCAAGGAAGAGCAGACCAGGCTCCCTCTGGAGCCTCTCAGTACTGCTGTTTAATCAAGAGAAGGGTCACTGTAGAGCCATTCAGAGCTCTGCTCTTTGAGTGAAAGGGGAGCCATCTGGTAGTGCAGAATAAGACGGTGTATTTTGTGTTCACTAATACTAGACCCCCTGTTTTCTTTGGCTCCAGCCAGGAGACTTCCAAATATTTTTTCAAAGCAGAACCCTCATTGACCTGAAGAGAAGGAATGGCATCCAGCGTTGGTTTTTCTTTACTCTAGAACTGTGGCTTTCTGTCTTCACTTTCAGAAATTATTTGCTCTCGCCCTAGTTAGTCTTGTAGTTTTGATCTAAAATCCGAAATAGGGATGCCAAAAAAGAGCGGAGAAGGTCAGAGATTCTGCTTGGGTTTCCTGTTACTGTGTCAATACACAAATTCCTGTATTTATTTACCTGATGGATTGGGTGCTTCAGGGAGTTGAGCTATTCTGCATCAATTCGGGGAGAATAAGGGAGCAAGTAGACACCAAATGCTCTCCCATGAAGCAGGTCTGTTCAAGAATTCCCTTTATTAAAACCAAAGAACATATGGGTGCCATACTTTGAGGGTTTATTCTACTTGCTGTTTTCAATCTTAATCTTGTAATTTCTTGCTGCGTTTTTATATCCCATGTAAACTTGCTTCTTCAATAGCTGCCTGCTAAAGGTTCTTTGAGATAACTGTTTCAAGCATCAGCTGTCTGGAGTGCAGTCAGTTATCTCTGTTCTGCTCAGGACTCAACTGGATGTATTTATTCCCAGCAGACTGAAAATGCTGTTGTCTTCACCTTTTATTCATAAGCAGTTGCCTGATAAGGAAATTCACCTCTGAAGTCTCATCCTTTAGTATTGGTGGTATAAACATCTAGGGGCAATCCCAGGAGAACTCTGTTCTTAAGGAAAATGGCAAAATAGGAGAAACTATTCCAGAGGACGGATTAGGTGTTTGTCCGGAGTCCTCCACGGCAATTTACATGGTTCTGAATTGTGCATCTTTGAATGTTTTTGTATTAATGTGAAGTTTCCTGGGGATCTTATTTTTGGGGAAGATGTTTTTTGAACTGTCATCATCTCTTGGATGTTTCTACGGAAATTGTCCTGCATAATTTTTTTATACCTGTACGGTTTTCTACAATTTCTCTTTGTCTACGTTATGCTTAGGTGGTTACTTGACTGAACTCTTTCTCAGTTCTGTTGTGCATTCACCACTACACCATATCCTTCAGTATAACTGGAGGCTTCCAAGGTAGAAGTTCAGCAGTTGACCAGTGTAAGTGCTGCTCTACTGGCGTCTTTCAAAGAAAGTAAAAATTCTCTTGAAAGGTCTTGTCTTGGAATCTGAAAATTAAATTATTCTAAAGACTCACATCACAACCCTAAAGGCAGTTCCATTCCAATTCTTCATTCCTTGGGCATTTAGGACCTACTGCATGTCCTACTGTATGCTGCTCGGATAGTGACATCGCGTGTGTTTTACTGTAACTTGTTTAAAAAGCGTCAACAATTCAGTCTCATTTTGTGTGGAGGCAAGATCCAGGTACAAGATGATCTCTATTTAGTGTTTCCTCCAAAATGGCATGAAGAGCAGAATTTTGCAATTTTTCGAAGTCGTGGTAGGCTGGACAGGTGTGTTGCATAGTGTTGAGGCAGGAGCGTTCGGAAATGCAGCCTGTGGGATACCTGCTGCAAGATGGAGATGGTCGTAGCAGTTGTAAGAAGGAAGTGGACAAGGAGTGGAGAAAAAAGACAGCTGAAGCCTACTGGAATGTGAAGCAGCTGGGTTGTGCCTTAGTGAAAAAGCAGAAACTGGAAACAATTGCTAAATTTATTTTCAGTGCAAGCAATCGTTTTCTTTGAACCACAATGACTAAATATATCTATTAGTGTGATTATTTTATGTGGCGGCAACTCTTGCTGGCTCTAGCTAACCTTCTGGCAAGCAGCCACATGAATAGAAGGTCACTGTCAGGCAAGATCAAAACACGAATGTCCCCCTCATCTAGGTCTGCTGCTTCACTGGCAGAGAACATTTCCTATTTGTAAGGGTCCTGTAGGCTGACAGCACGGCTTTACTTGTTGCAATATATTGCATGAGTGGAGGAAACCTGGGTGGTTGTTTCTGGGGACGGGAGTCAATCTGTAGCTGCTCTTTCAGGTTTCCTTGGGGTTTTGTTCATCTTTCTGGAAGTTTTGAATTGCAGCTGATACCTCAGCTGACAGAGTAGTAACTCTGTCTGTAAATGCAGATAGACTCTGATCCAGTGCTGTGAGTCTTTTTAAAAATTGTACGTCTTTTTAGAAATTACACGTTAACACCTTACGGTTGTTACCTTCCAAGGTTGAAAGACTCTGGGTAGAATTGACAAAAGGAGCTTTGCTGTTGACTTACAAATCCTTTACGAGGAGAGCAACTACGAGGGGAGGAACATCAGGTGTTAACTTTCTAGACTTTGTTTTAAAGAAACTAGAGAGATGCTAGACCTTTCCTTGACAGAGGCATTTGATGGCTAAGCAGATTTGACACGCTCAGTCATTATGTGTATTGCAGGAGATATTTAGGTATTCTCAGTTAGGCTACTGAGAGGTGATAGCTGAAATGGTTTGTTACCATCGCATCAAATTTGGAATATCCTTGTACTCCAGCAAAGGTAAAATGGGAGAGAGCATCCCCTGTCGTTGTGCCAGACAGAACTATGTAATATATTAAACTATGTAATATATTAAAACCAACAAATTACATGTCAGGGCTACAGGTAAGGTGATTTAACAGCCTTTTTCCTCTCCTGCACCTCACCGCACCCATCATTTTGCATAGTTTGGATACATGTAGCGGGTATAACTTGTTCCATTTTCCAAGGCAAATCATCTCAACATTTTTCTGCTGAAACTAGAGATCTGGAGTTTTGGGGTCTTTTGCCAGTTCGCAAAGCTCTTGAGCTCTGTGTACTCGTTGCTTAGCAGTGAAATGGATCCTTCCAGCCTGTGTTCTTTCAGTGGAGGCTTTACATGATCTGAAGAAAAACCTGTGCATGGAGAGGAATCCTTCATCTTCTCAAATTTGTGACAGAATAGGCTTCTCTCTGAAAACAACTGAAAATTTGTTGCTCTGTGACTGCCTGAATGTGTGGGAGATTCTGCCTTGGTGTTACATCTGGGTTTTTCTCTTTATTAATATTACCAAACTATAGGATTCAGCCATTGTCATGGAAGCAGCATGGAGGGAGTATTAAAGTCATGTAGCTATTGCAAGAATATTAGCTTTCTTGTTTGTCTAAATAAAAGCTTGGCTTTCATGGTGTACAGTTAAGAAATATTGGAGGAAATAATGGGATGAAGGAGTGGTAATGGAGAGCAGCGTGTTGTTCTCAGTGCTTTAGTCGAGATTAGAGGAAAAGGAAGAGCTGACTGGGGAAAAGCTACATTTATTCACCTTTTCAGGTTTGAATTTTCAGCCCTAGAACACCAAGGTGTATAAAAAGGTGGCCAGAGAAGGAAAAAGGGACATCACAAGTGGAGATGTTGATGGAATGGTTGGAAAGACCAGAAAAGGAGCAAGAGGATGCCCGACCCACAGATGTTAGAAGAGGAGGGGTTGGTGGGCTAAGTTGCGTGCAAGTAGAGCAGATAGGAAAAGACAGCCAGATGACAAAAAGGGAGAGCGGGCAAGGGGGAGGCTCCCGGCAGCTTTCACAGGAGTCTGATCCAAGGCAAAGAGACAGAAGATGAATTTCAGCAATCCGGAAAAGCTGCAGGAATCCTGCAGGTTGGGACGTGCTGCCAAAGGAATGTTCTGCAGTTCTGCTGTTCATGCTACTGCAGCCTGACAAATTTACAGCTGTATTACCTGACCCATAGCATCCACTCTTAAAAATACATTTCCGATCTCTTGTTGTGGTGCATGACATAGATACTGACAGAGCAAACAATTTCATCTGTGTGAGGGAGAAGTCATGTCCCCACATATTCTGTGAAGCAACCTGAGAAAGCTGATGGATCAGATTATTTTTTACTTTTATTTGCATTGCATATTTCAGTTCAAGCTCTTCAGCTTTCAGTCTCTTGATGTTAAATCTGTTTGCTGCTTTAGTTGCTACTGTAGCTCACCTCCTCT
This sequence comes from Eurystomus gularis, assembly GCA_013400335.1. Lineage (NCBI taxonomy): Eukaryota > Metazoa > Chordata > Aves > Coraciiformes > Coraciidae > Eurystomus > Eurystomus gularis. The sequence goes on from VZZY01008090.1 coordinate 339,103, forward strand.
GGAGTTTGTAAAATAGTATTTTCATGTTGAGAGCAAGGAAGAAGTGGATAGAAACAAGCATAAGAAAAAGGTGGTCTGTATCAGAGTGTTCACTTAGTGTTGTGGGAGATACAATATTGAGGTATTTTGGGGAATTGGTTCTCCTACACTCGCTTTCTCTTTTATCATTTTTAGGAAAGCAATCTAAAAGATGCAAGAATTGACAAGAGCTGCATGGAGATTCCAAGCCTTGGCTAGCGTTTTGGTTTCACGTTGCTTTTTTTTTTTTTCTTTGGTTCCCCTTTTGTACCACTGAGAGGGTCAGTTGAGCACAGGCAGCACCCAAAGAAAAGATTTCTTAATTATGAATCTGAGGCTCTTTGAATTAAGCAAATGCATGTTTTGCGTTATTGTACTTTACCTGGGTGACGGTCTCTGCTGCTTTGTGCAGAGCTTTTGTGATGTCTTGAAAATACTGTGCATTCTGTGATTCCAGTTAACATCTTGGTGTGGCCATCAGTGCCTCTGAGGAAATACTAATTCATTATTCTGTGGAGGGAGGGAGGTTAAAGCTTGCTTGCACTCTCGTGCTCTCATTCTTTCTCTCTGAAGGCTTCATGTGGAGATGCCTTTTGTTGCGTACTTAACGTATTCACTGAACTAGTCCCATTTATATTCTAAACAAGATCTTTCATTTCATCCCTCCCATGTACAGAGATCTTGGGTTTTGAAAGAAAGTAGATGAGAATTTTGGTTTTAGGCTTCAGGAAATAAAAATTCAGTAGAGGTTAAAATCAAAGAATAGTTACTCACAGCTGGTAAAGTTGGAGTAAGCAAGTGCTGCAACTTGGCTGTTTGGTTAAACCTTGGTAGAATTTTACCAAGAGACTGAGTATATGTTTCTGTATCTGTTAAACTACAGTTTGTAGATAGTCTTTAATAATTAGAGTGGGAGCACAAGCAGCATGTTCCCAACGTACGGCATGCATTGTTTTATCCCCTCCCTTTTGGTGTTTTACTGTGCTTCTCAGTCTACCAATCTGCCCCTCCTCACTGCCCAAGAGGTGGTAAAATAGCCTCAGGAATAAATTCCATATTTAGAAAGTTTCCTTTACGAACCAAGGATCACATAATAAAGGGCACCCGGGGAAATCAATATGTTAGTTCTGGTTGTATAGTCCATTCCAACCAATGGTAGATAGCAGTGCTCAGTGAATCCATCCAACGGTGGGCTTCAGTTAGCAGGACTGTTTAAAACAGTTTTCCTTGGGTGATAAAACACAGTTTTTCCTTGGATGATCCTTTCATTTTGTGCTCTAACTGTGTTAACTTTAGTTCATCAATTTGAGTATGGGGAGATAAAGTGTGGGTGGTTCCCATCGACTTTTTGCTTAACCGTGCAACCTTACATTTCATTGTTGGGAGTGGCGTGCTGCAATTTTCATATACGAAGACATTAAATATCCTTGCTTGGATATATTTTTTTCCATCTTAATTTTTTTAAGTGTATGTTTTCTGCTTTCCTAGTTATAAGCAGCTTTAAACTGAATTATATGCAAAAATAATAAGTCTGGGGAACTAAGGAGGTCTACCAACATGTTTAGTTAGAGCTCATCTGTGAATTTACAGGGGCTTACAGAAAACGTAGAGCACTGGTTTGTTCAGGAGGTGATTTGTCTGTATAAATATCCTTGCAAAGGTCACATGAAATCATATGTTAAATCTGATGCCAGATTTTTGATGGAGCATGGTAAGAGTGGTGCGGGGCTTGAGTTTACTCTTGTACTGCTTGGAATTGCTTCTCTAGGGCTACTATATGGGACAAGTTTGTGGCACCCAAACTGATTATGCATCTGAAACTCACGTGACTTTAAAAAAAAAAAAATCTTGTCTCTTTATGAGCAATACTGAGGAGAAGATAACTGACAGAAACTGAGGTGGGGAATTTCTCTGTTTTCAGCTCAGCTTTTCTGTTTGCCCTCTGAATAGTTGTTTGCTCTTTTGTCACTGGAAAGCGTAGCACTTCTGTCTCCTGCTCTGTCAGTCTGGGCTGTTGTAGTTCACAGGAGAGACACTTCAGAAAGTTGTAGAACCACCCTGTAAAAATGTTCTAATGAATATAAGGAATGGTATTTAAAGTATATTGTTTACAATGAGCTGGCTCTCTCAAATATGGCCAATTCTGTGATCTTCAGGTGTACAGTGTCCCTTGAAAGAAGCACCACTGAGTCCTGATGCGTAACTTGGCGCATCTGCTCAGAAGTAAGCTTGCTTCTTATGTCTGTACCTGTCTTTCTTAATCTGTAGCATCTTTTCATAAGGAAATAGTGATGACTCATCTGTCCTCTGTTAGAACTCTCGGACTTACTGGCCAATTTCAGCCAAACTTTGCAGGGAATCGATATTAGAAATGTATTTAAATGTCTGCACATTTTCTGTAGATGACTGAGTAGAACGAGGAGACCACAAACAATGCCTGCATTATGGCAAAAGGGAAAATGAGGCTGTCCCGTACTCTGTTTGGCCATCGAACCATACAAAGAGAGAACGGGATTCTCATTGCTGTCTGTGTGTATTTCCAGGTAGTCTTTAAACAAAGCTGGTTTTGCTCCTGCCTGTCTTGGCTGAAAGCTCTTGTATAAATTCTTTAAATAAGCATTGGCAGCTCTTACTCTCGTACAGGTTTTATCCTGAATTACAGCCTTGTTCATTAGACCTCAAATCTGAGGTGTACATTTCACTCTAATACTTCTAGGGCTCCCTGGAGACGTCAGGTATACCGCAAGTGGCACACTGGAGAACTTCTCTGAGCTTCCATTTGGCTGGCAGCCTGGGGAGCACCAAGGTCCAAGGGATCCAAACCGTCATTCGGACCAGACATTGGTATAACCTGCGTCATTGCCTGGGGTTATTGGGATTGTTGTGGCTTTTTACTATGTGCTTACAGAAAAAATGCTTACCTGGCAGTTGACCACAATTATCTGTGTTCAGGGTTACCCCTTGGATGTGCATCTTACAATTTTTGTTCTGGCTGAAGTTAACATGATAGAGAAAGGAAAACGAAGGAAATATCTGAGATATTATTTCTGGCAGCTGGGCAGATGAGTTTATAAATCCCGTGAGTCTCTGGCAACAAGGCGTCTAAGAGCATTGGTAATAACAAAAACAATGTTAGAAGGTTGTTGATTGCTTATGTCATTGTTTTGATACTTCTCAAGTTCTGCAGGTACGTAGGGCTGGTATAAATTATAACATCTAACATTCCAGCCATTGGTCATCTAGTCTGTTGGAGCTCCGCTGGCAATATATGTATATATAAAAAAATTCCCCCGTCAAGCAAAAGCATAACTGGTTCTGACATCATTCCCAGTGTGCATGTGCTGTTAGCATGGCTGTTCATCGAGGTCCTGGTCTGAATCTGGAATCCAAAGTTGGTAACTCGTGCAAAACCATTCTCAGCAATGTTCCTGGTGCTGCGACTTGTCCCATAGGGATATAGGTCGGGCTGTGGGCTTTGTTATTACTATTATTTTCATTTGGTTTTACCATTTAATGTTTCTCAGATGAGGTACTTCACATCTAAAAGCTCTGGCAACATAGTATACTAAGTTTCAAATACTATTACAATGGAGAAAAAAATCACACTAGAAATATTAGTACTCTGTAGTATACATTTAATGAAAGTGTTATTCAAAGCTCTTATATCCAGAAAAGTAACACTTTGTTTGTGTTGATCCTGCACGCAATGTTCTTAACCTTTGGGATGATAACAAAGCACAAAACCTGGCTCCTCCTGCAGTCCTGTGCCCTTGAAGGAGTTATTTAGTTAAATTCCTGAATATTTTTGCAGCTGTGGTTGTGGTTTATTAACTGATGCTGCCTTGAAGAAGAGAACTGCAGCAGTTTTCATTACTCATCTGTCAATACTTGCAGAGTGAAACAAATGGGTCTGGGTAGAGAGGTTTCTGCTCTTCTGTGCAAATGGTTTCTTTTGCTCCATCCCTGCTATTTTACCCAAGGAGAGGATAGGGAATCGTTTTGATGCAGTACGTGCTTAGACAGTATTGGATAGGAAAGGCTGACCTGCTTTGTCAGGGTTATTTTAAGCTATGATGTTTAGATTTTATTAAATGAACCAGAGAGAATTAAAAACATCTCTCTTTCCCAAAATATTCTCACTTGTACAGCTGTAGAATGCCCTTTATCCCTTCATACCAGCTGAAGAATCTCCAGAATTTCTCTTTTGCAGAGGGTAAAATATAATTTTGGGCTAGTTCAGCAATTTGCTTGTCAGGAGAAATCCAGTTGAGTTTTGTTTAGTCTTGTTTTTACATCAAATTGAAAATTAGATAAACCAAAAGTACTCTGTTGCTGTGTTTACTGATGCAAACTGTGAGTTCTGCAGTAACTGCCTGGGCTATTGGGGGAAATGCAGGATGCAGCTTATCTGCCTGGATTTTGGCGGGCATTGCATGATAATTGCAAATGAAGGGCAGATGTTATTGTGAAGCCCCTGCAGAACAGGGATGTCTGCTCTGGGAGATGGAGGTGTAGATGAATTTTGTGCTGGTAGATAATATGGGTGAGTGAACGGAACAACCTGCTTTGATAGCACAGCAGCAGTCAATACGAAATGCTTTGCTGGAATGGGTCAGGGCTACGGCAGAAGGATGAGCTGTAACGAGTAGAAGAGGAGGAATTGCAGAGCCCAAGGTATTGACTCGCTTGACCACATGCTTCTCTTGAGTTTCACGTTTGACTGTGACAAATATTGAACAGAGTGGCAGCCGGGCTAGTGAGCAAGTGTGCTTAAGAGTCAAAAGTCAGTGCTAGTGCACAGACTTTCTGTGTTAACGTGGCCTGTGGTGAGGGCAGAGGGAACCAAAGCCTCTGTCAGACTGAGCTCTTGACTAGCTGCAAGCCTGAGGATCTAGTTTGGAGATAAAAACTGGTCAGTGGATAATTCCCCCAGAATCTCAGCTTTAAAAGATGAATTGCAGATGGTTTTGGATGAGAGAGATACTAGGTTTAAAATGACATTTTTTTCAGCAACCTGAATGTACTGACCTTACGTGGCATCGCAGAGATCATTTCAGCCGAGTAAGAACAGGAGAGGCTTGCTGGTGGTGTGCAGCCAGTGCTTCCCGCGCTGGTCTGACCCCTGAGCCTCCAGTGTTATGTTTACCTGGTGGTTTGAAAGGTCTTTCACTCCACAGGGTCAAGGAAACTTCCAAAATACAGAGGAGAGCCATTGTAAACTCCCCAGGTGAGAAGGATTAATATCTAATAGGAGTTTTAAAAATAATTTTCGGATCGGCGATGCGTCTTTACTCATCTTTCACCTTTGCAAAGTAACGGTACATGTGTGTTTGCCTAGCTTTGACTGGAAAGCTTGCAAAAAACAAGACTGAAACATAAAACCAAGGTAATGACTATATGAACGAGCTGTGTCAATTAAAACCATCATTTTTTGTAGCTCTGCAGCGTATCAAGTTAGTCTGGTGAGAGTCTCCTTACAAATGCTTTTGTATTTTATCTGTTGACTCATCCATCTCAACACTTACAGTAACATTTCAGTAGTGTCTTACAAAGGCTGTGATTGAAACAAGGCTGTTCTTGGACTGGTTAATCAACAGATGCAATTAATACAATGATGTTTGTCTTGACACCCTGTCTCACTGTGGCGGCATTGTAAGCAGCATTGTGGCGCGAGGAGATCTCTGTGGTTGAGGACTCCCTGTACAGGCAGACCACTCAACATTTCTATTCAGCATAAAGTCAACATCTAAAGAGTTTCAGGCTTCTCCTTAGCTGGCAAACGGTCTCGCTGGCGCTGCAAGTGATGTTAACAGAAGGGTAATATTCTGCAGGACTTCTAATTTATTTAACGGCTTTATAAGATGCTGGGATTTTGTTCTGTTAGAGGGCAGCAGAAGTCTAAAAGGAAAGATCAGATGGGTTTTCTTCTTGTGCGAGTCTGGGAAGGTGGTGAAGGAAGTAGGATTTGGACTCAGATATTTATTCTTTTAGCAGAACAATGTCAGTTCCAGACCAGTGCTTCTCAGATGTGTTTTACCCTGGGAACTTGTATAAAACGTCTTCCTTTTCAGCTATTTCATTTTTAGCTGTATAGAGGGTGTAACCATTGTTTAAGGGAGTGTCGGTGGCAAGTGGCCAGTTGATATCCAAACCCTATAATGAACTGTTTTAAAGAGAGTATGATTTTCTGTACGGAGATATATTGATGACTTTCTTTCAAGGCAGAAAGTACATGCTGACTCCAGCAGTTGCCAGAGCAGCTGTTCGTTATGAGTAAGCCATATGTAAAATCTTGTGAAAGCCTCAGTATCAGTAGGAAGCAACGTGAGCTTAAATGATCAGCACCAAAGTGTGGTTGAGCCGTATCAGGAACTGCTTTCGCATTTTCACTTGCTCGGAATTTTATATTGGAAAAGTTTCTGGTTGTGGTATCAAAGTCTGTAGGATAGTTTACAGAGAGGTATTTAACTTCAGGCTAGTTAATATTTGTAAGGGCTTGTCTGGACACTCCCCAGACTCTTGCTCCAGGGTACAATTTTATTTGCTTTATCCCATGTTGAGTTAATGTAGCAGTTTCTGTAAGCAGGCATCTCAGCTGGCTCCATGGCGTGTAGCATTTCCTAGTGTTGTAGCACCAGTGTTACTTCCACTGGGTTTCTACCAAGGCCAGTACTGGGCAGGGAACACCCTTGAGATGAAGTCATATCCCCGTCTGAGTTTTCTACCTGGTAAGCTGGGACTTTTTAAAATAATCTGTCTGGTTTTAGTCATAGAGCTGACTTGTGTCAAGATTGATATGTAGATTTCTATAGTTTTCCACCTAAAAGTTTGTTTGAATTAATGGACATTTCAGTGAATTTCTCTAGCTGACAATTTCTGGAAAAAGAAACTATTATTTTGGTCCAAACCCCTCTGATCAGTGCTGGCTGCGAGCAGAGGAGGAGACGCTGGGCTCAGTGGGCTCTTCCTGGGCACGGGGGCTGTAGCAGAACTGCTGACCTTTGGCTCGCAAATAAAATGAGTAAGCAAGAAGAGCTGTGCTCCGAGTGTGAACCTGTCTGGAAGCTGAGTATGCAGAGATAAGCTGCTGAAGGGGAAAACCCTTTCACCTATAGCTGATGTGCGAGTAAACCCAGTGTAGTTGTTTCCTACCTCAGCTTCTGAGATACTTCCAACCCAGACTCAGTTACTTCCTCTGTTCTACATTTGAGCTCTGTGTTTGAATTGCTTTTCATTTTGTGTTGTTCCTTGTTGTCTTTGATACCAGGATATGATTTCTTCTTTGTCACCTCTCACTGCCCTTTGTTTCTCTTGGTTTAGGGTTTTCTTAATGCAGACACTCGTGTTGCTGGTAGTGCATCCTGCCTAAGAGCCTGTGTCACAAGGTTTTGATTCAGCGGGGTTGTCCTGGAGATGTATAGGGGTGTGCCAACAAATGATGGTACCTATTGCACAGCAAAGGAACATAAATACACAGCTTGCCCAAGCAGTAGAGCTTCTCTTACTGCTGAATGTGGTTCTCAGGCCATGGCTCACGTGGGTGGTAGCAATGGGAAATGTGGGATGTTCTGGCTTATTTTGAGAACAAGATTCAGTTTCCCTTGATGCAATGATTTAATGAATCAAAAAAGGGAAATGTGTAATGCTTAGTGTTTGTCACTTTTAGAGTGTTGCGCAAGCATTTATTCTGTATTTTTGACTTCATGATGGGTGGTGATGGAAAGTGCTGTCCATAGCGATGTGAGAATAGTGACTGCAACTTCTGCCCGTGTTTCATTGGGTGGTATGATTTGACTTGTTACTTTGGTCAGATGATGTCTACTTCTCCACAAACTTCTGTGGGCTTTTCAGTCTATCACTGGAACCATAAACCCTGTGAGTGGGTTGTTAGTTCATGTTTTTAAGGCATTTGAGATCTCATCAGGTAGTGAGAGTGGAAGACTGGGAGGCATCTCTCCATTTTGGGGAAGATGGAGGTAACATTGTGTGCACAGATCATGCCACCTAGAGGAACGGAGCAGCCTGGCAAGGCTGTAGCCATGGTCTGCTGGCAAAATTTAGGTGGCTCTGAAAACGGCTATGTTGACACCTTCTCCAGGCAGTGCCCTTTGTGGTCCTGCCTCTAGTACATTCACCAAGTCAAGTGTGAGAAGGTCCATGTGCAGCTAGTGTTCCATCAACTCTTCTCAATAAACGTTTCTCAACTTTTTACATGAGACTACTGTTAGTGATTTAGCCTCCTTGTTATGTTGATCCTAATCTTTCATGGAAGCTCTAGAATCTGAAATTAAGTTGCGGATCTCACCTCATATTCTCCAGGAATTAGGGTGAGGAATCTAGTACAAGGTGTGATTTGATGGGCTCACACTCTCCAAGCTCTGGGCTTTTTTTGGCTTGTATGTTGCAATTTCTTTTGTGGGAGACTAATAAATTTCCCAGAAGATTATCCTAATTTCTAGAGTCTTAAGGTCTGAGTTGTAATTAAGCACTTAATTTGATGAGGGTTTTTAGATGTGTTGCTAGTCTACTGGCAGTTTGAGGAAATGCTTCCATCTTCAGCCCAGCTTCCCTCGTGTAGCTTCAAGCTTAGGAAGCTGGTGTATATTTAGAACCACCAGAACTGCTGCCTGCCAGACAGGCCTCAGAAGATTGCTCCACATCTATGCTTTCTAGGTAGGTTAAAGCCAAATTTGAAAGAAACCTGGCTTCTTTGAAGAAGTTGAAGTTAGGCAATTATTCATTAACAAATGGCCAGTGGGAAATTTTAATAATACATTTTATTGCTTACAGTTTTGTTGAATTCCCTCATCACCACAAATGGCAGCAATCAGAACCTCCAACAGGGAAGCAATTATGTTATTTCTCAATCATCCGGAGGCTCATGATCATCCAGAGAGTGAGGGAGTTCTGTCATCAGCTAAGCACATGGCTTGACCAGAGGATATCACCTCTTTAGGACAGAAATTTCTTTTTGATCCCCATTAAGTTGTGGTGCCATAAGGTCATAACCAATGCCTTGGGCTCGTTGGATTTAATACACAAATAGTAATGACTGAGTACAGTTTTCTTCTTCCATGCTATTTGAGGTTATGTCTTTAGTTGTCTCTGATTGAGTTTGTATCTTCTTCTAAAGTTTCTCTGCTATTTTTATAGAATCATAGAATCATCTAGGTTGGAAAAGACCTCCAAGATCATAATGTCCACCATAACCCTACTCTACCAAGTCTGCTGCTAAACCATGTCCTTCAGCACCACATCTCCACGGTTTTGAAACCCCTCCAGGGATGGGGACTCCACCATTGCCTTTGACAACCCTTTCTGGGAAGAAATTTTTCCTCATGTCCAACCTAAACCTCCCCTAGTGCAACTTGAGGCCATTTTCTCTTGTCCTATTGCTTGTTACTTGTGAGGAGAGACCAGCACCCAACTCTTTACAACCTCTCTTATGTAAAACATCTTTGCTTTATTTGTTTCATAATTTTCTTCAACTTCTATGCTTAAAACCTCAGGAACAATCTTGAATACTTTATTACGCTGTGCCTTTGAATTGACCCCGTGTACTTTCATTGAGACATTAGGATGGCCTTCCCATTTCCTTCTATTCTCAGTTTAAATTTTCCTGTTATGGGAATACAAAAAGAAAAAAAGTGAATTGCAATTAGTCATATGTTAAAACAACCAGGCTGAAGCCAGCAGGAAGAGCATCCTCTCGATGTCAGTCTGCCATTCTGGCAGTGGCTGGATCTCCTGCGTGCGTTGACCACTCATTCATTGAACAGCCCCGTTCTGCGGCTGCCCCCATGGCTCTCAACTTAACACGAACCCCTTTTTGCTGATCACTTTCTGGCCTTTGGGCTACTGGCAGCTGTTGTCCACTTGCTGCTAATTAAGAAAGCAGCAGGAGCGATGGGGCTGTGGGTTGGACAGGCTGAACCCCCTCTCTGCAGCAGAGCGTTTCAACCTGATTAAAAAGGGTCTGATTGACGAGGGATCAGCCTCTTTCTTCCTCCTCTATCTGCTGTAGATGGCCTGTTTGCTATCGAAACTCGCGTTAGGAGCTCGCTGCGTCTCTGTATTTTTGAGATCCCCTAACAATAAGCGATGTCAGAACGGATTTGCCACCGAAAAGATGGGCACGTGTGAAATTTAAGCCACTATCAAGCCCCGTATTTAACGTGCAAAGCGTTGTGTACATCTGTGCTCTTATTAAGAAATGCAAATGTAGGTCATATTTTTTAAACGAAATGACGCCTATTTTGTTGAAAATTTTTAACTAGTGCTAAGAATCAAGATCATTAAGAATTAACAGCATTTCAATGGATGGACTGATGGTTTCAAAGATTTTTTCTTCTTTGTTTAAGGATTTTCCTTGTTTGTTTGGCTTCCTCATTTTGTTTTTTCTTGTTTTCCAGCAGGTCCCAGTGGGTGACCTTTTGTGTGATACGGTTGTGCTGTCATTTTTATGATCCAGCAAGAGAATAGTCTTGAACTCTGAAACTCCCTTTCCGGCCTGTGCTTTTGTAGGGGTAAAATGATGGACTGATGTTAAGATAATACAAAATTGTTGTGTTAATACACAACCAGAAAATGTGAATTCAAGTAAGAGTGATGGTAATTTGGTAGAAGCTTCCTCCTGTAACACTGATGCTCTCCAGAGCTGTTTACCCCCAGGAATGTCATGACTCTCTGTATTTCAGACTAGACGTCCAAAATTCAATCTGAATTCTTATCTGCAGTAAGTGGGCTGCGTGTAGCCCCTGGCATGCTTTGAAAGCAGTGCCGTTTGCTCTCATAGCTGGAATAAAATTTCTCTTCTTCCTGTTGTGATTTTTCACATGCTTGGCTGTTACCTTTTACCTTGGAGGTGATTGTTTCTTGATGCAGTAATTCGGCACAATCAGAGCTTCTCTTTAAAAGCACCGTGTTTATATAGGAGTAAAATGTTTATTTACATTAAAAAAAAAAAATCACTGCCAGACTTGTCTCCTTAGGCGTGTGAAAATCCTTTAACGAACCACATCTACCACAGTATAACTGCACAGTAGGAACACGTCTAGGGAGAGGAGGATGTACTTTTGACTCTGTTAACTGGTGTTCACCTGCTCTGCCCATCGTTTTGCCACATGATCATTTTCTGAAAGAAGCCTCGGAGCATTTGACTTCAGCTTTTCAGATAAAGAAGTATATTTGTTAGATGCTGAACCAGAACTGCTTTACCAGTCAGTGTTATCATATGTTCACCTAAACCCTTTCAATACTAAAATGGGAGGAAATGCAAAATATGATGTGCTTATAACTAACCGAACTAGGCAGATTCTTTGGGGGGATATAGGTGTGAAAGCGCTACAGTGTCCTTGGGCAGCTTTTTGTTTTCACATGAAGAGAGCAGATGCTGACATGGTGCAAACAGAAGCGCAATCCTATCACTAAATTGGCCCTGAGTCCCCAAGCTGGAGTCTGTAAGTAAAGTGATTTATGGATATTACAGATGAAAATGGTGTTTCTTTTTTTCCTCCAAGCGAAATAGTGTTTCCAAATAGATCATCTCGTTACTGGACTTTGGTTTGGCTAGTGATTTTATAAAATAAGCCTGGTAGACTTAATGTTAGAAAATTAACAGGATGATTTCTCTATTAGTATGAATTTATGGGGACTCCAGATCCCCGCCTGTCTTGTTGTGGGAGGCAGTAAAGAATATGAGGGAGTGGTTTCTTGGATTGAAATGTTGAAAGTGGCTGTAAGGGTTTGTGCTGTTAGAGCTGGAGAGCTTGTTAGGGTTGTTGAGACTGGGTCATTTGCTATGAAGATTGGTCATTTCTTTCACAGTAGCCTGATTATTGCTTGGACAGCTTTGTCAGACTGTTTACTCTCTGCTGCCAGTTGACTGGCAGCGCATTTCAAGCCGATTACAGGAATATTATGTATCTTCAGGGTCACGGGTAGTTTTTTTCCTGTAATGACGGTCACAACGGCATCAAGAATTGAGCTGCTGTCATCCAGGCAGGTCCTCCACCAATATTGACATGGTTTTGCGTCTGTGCTGCATTAGCTTTCATGTGAGTGATGGCAAGCGTCACGTGCTCTGAATTCCCATCTCTTACCCATTTGTGCCATGAATTTCTGGCTGTGTAAAATGGAAACCCATCACACAGTCGTTTCAGATGCACCGAGATGGCAGCTTTGACATTAAAGGGGCAAAAGAAACATTCTGCAAATTCCTGTGTGAAAAGTAGATGCCTGTTTGGTGCTAGGTTAGGCTTTGGTTAGACTATTGTCTAACGTAAGCCTAGAGCTTTGCTGCTAGGTCTACAGTTGGCTTGCCTTCCACTGGGTTTGTGAATGACAGAGTATTTCAGCGGAGCTGGCACTTCTTTGTTGGGTTGTTCTGCAAATGCGGACCCAATTCTTAACAGGAGAGCTCAAAACAGGAATTTCTGCTTTATAATGGAAAAACGTTGGGTTTATGTTGTTGGAGGAACAGGTTTAGTTCCTCTGCTTTCCTGATTCCTTATAAAACCGTAGGAGTGTCCTTTACATAAATAAAACTGTCAAAATAAAATCACTCCTACCAGCAGAAAAAAGGAATATACACAAATAATTTTGGGAATAGGTTGCTGGATTGTAGGGAGTGTGACTGCAAGAAAAATCTCCTCCTTGGAGGTTTGTCATCTCCCTCTGTTCAACAAAGCTAGACTTTTTTATCTTTGAGAAAAAGATATTTTTCCACTATATGTGATTATTATCCGTAAATATTGCCCTTTATTTCCAGCTTGGTTTCCACTTAGAAGTGGACAGTCTTATTCCAAAGTAAAGCTGTGTGGGGAGTTAATTGGGAATAACGTGTGTGAGTTTCCAACCTTCACCTTGATTTGAATTAACTTTCCTGGATGCAAAAGCCCTCTCATCATAAAGTCTGAGCTGTAAGGTCTTGTGGCTCTGAATGTCAGTACGTTTTATCATGATAAATACTGATGTATTAGAGTTTCAAGCAATCTCCCTAGAAATGTAGATTCGTACAGCTGCCAGAAAACCAGCTCAGCTCTTCACCTGCTCTGTTCTCTGCCAACAAATGGCAAATTAACTTGACTGTACTTGAAGTATTCAAGTATTTTCTATATATTTTTTTTTAATTCTCTTTTATAAGTGATTTGAATCTCTGTTGAAAATGTCTTCTCTGAGGGGCATCCTTCAACATTTCCATCTGAGTGGGTTCGGTTTCATAATTTAATATTGTGGCCACTGTCTATAATGTTCTTTTTCTATCAGATAGCAGCAATCAAGCCGTTAGAGGTGTTTTGTACCTATGGCTTGCGTGTAATATAATGATGGGCATTGGAATTGTATTGCTTAAAGTCATATAGACTGTAGGAGCCTTCTGCAGAGGAGCTCAGGATTCTAAGCACATTTTAATGAAGCAGGTTTCCCCAAATCAAACGCCTTTTCCAAGCTTGGCTTGAGACACCTTCCAGTTTTGCACTCTGCAATAGATATGTAGCTACTTTTCAGGTTAATGAAGAATGATGGCACATTTAGTGTATTCAGACTTTTCTGGCTGCAGAATCGCCAAAAATGAAGCAGGAGAGAGATCTTCCATCTGTCGTTCCTTTACAGAAATCAGCAGTTCAGAAGTAGCTGTAGCTGAGGGTTTATTTGCTGAGCTTTGGAGCAGAGTTCATGAGTGCACAGAGGAGAAAACAGGCAAAATGTATTTGTGTGTTTGGGAAGGGAAGCAAATAATTTTGTTGTGTACATTTATCAACAGGGTAGAAAGGAAAGGGAAGTTTCCCCAAAACACATGCTGGAATGAATGAGGTCCAGGCTCGGATGGGAAATCTGCTTGTGGAGTCGTGCAGGGTGTGGTGGGCGAGCGCTCCTTGTGAGGAGCAGATGTTTGCTGAGGTCCTGCAGTCAATGGCTGCAGTGTTCAGCTCCTCTCACCCCCTCCCTCAACACACGGGTATTTCTGCCAAGCAGCAACCCAGNCCACCATGAGTTTTCAGATAAGAGTAGAGAAAATAGAAGGGTCTGTGGAGCTACCAATCTGCCCCTTTTTTCTTGTTATTGCAGAGTCTCAGATACATGATCTCTTGGGCATAAGTATTTTTTAGCTCATGTGATATTAGATAGCAATTACAAAGCTACATTTTTTTAACTAGGCTGCCACAAAGCTTAGTACTAGATGCAAAATAATATTAATAAACATGGATCGTATGTACAAAGTCTGTTCTGTGTTTGCAGCATTATAGGTGTTTGTTTATTAGTTGAAAGATGGTTTGCAACCTTTCTTGTTGCTTTACTGCAGCGTAATTTTTTTGGACTCGTTGGCTGGAGGGATCCCAAACCTGACAGGGATGAAGCTTGTGCAGGGTGTTTGTGCATTACCGGTTGATAATATTAAGCACAGACGGTCTGGGAGGTATTTACCCTTCTAATAATGGCACCAAAGGTGTTTTTATAAGCATCTCTTTATGTTTTTCTGAACCAACTGCTATGTCATCCTAAATCCGCTGCAGAAATCAGTAGGGTATTGAATGGTTTTCACAGTGAAAGAGCATAAAGTTAATCACACTGAAGCTTTGACAAAGCACCGGGCTTGGCCTGACCGAAGAGGCCATGGTCTCCAGACGTGATGGAGCGTGGCCTGACCCGACCCGCAGCCCTCCCAGGGCTGCCAGACCCAGCGCCCTGTGTCTTGAGGCCTCTTAGAGCTGAAGTTTCTCGTGACAGACAAGTTGCTGTTTTCCAAACCAGCCTCCTAAGCTCCCGAAGTATTGCTCCATGTACCACAGGCTGAAATGACTATTGATTCACCTTTCAGGGCTGGATGCTGAGGTCATCACACCACTGCATATCGTGTGGCAGAGATTTAAATAGCTTTGGCAGTCGTGGTTTTGCTGCTTCGTTGAAACCAAATGAAATATAAATACGGTACAAAATTATTTCTTATTTATAGAATCCTAAGGTCTCTCTGCTACAGAGTCTGCATGCTGGGTTTTAAAACGTGCATTTTTCGTGGAGTGTATCGTGGTTTTTGGATGCATTCCCGTGTGTCTCCCTGGCTCTTGGGCAAGATCTCACTTTGG
Source organism: Eurystomus gularis (assembly GCA_013400335.1). Taxonomy (NCBI): domain Eukaryota; kingdom Metazoa; phylum Chordata; class Aves; order Coraciiformes; family Coraciidae; genus Eurystomus; species Eurystomus gularis. The sequence goes on from VZZY01008090.1 coordinate 354,204, forward strand.
AAATCTTATGCCATGCGATGGTTATGGGATGCGATATGATAAGGGAAAGGGCTGTTAGTAAAAACCTCACTAAGATTTATTCGGTGATAAAAGAATTGTTTCAGCAGGATTGTAAAGAGATGCTGAGATAAGGCTCAGCTTTGGTTTTGGTAAAATACAGTCTCAGCTTAGTTCCCTTCAGCTATTGCCCCGGGGTTGTATTTGAAGGTGTTTTTTGAAATGCAGGCCAGCTTCCTGTATCAGTAAACTGGAAGCTTGTTAAAAAATAGAAACTGATTATTAGTAGGGCCCGCTTTTGGTAATTTCCATTAAAGATAATAGTAACTGTTTAAAGACAGGTAGCCAGGGTGATACAAGAAATAACGTTGCATGCCAGCGAAGAATTAAGCTCCAAAGAAATCAGGCTTGTCTATCCCCTTGTAAGTGGGTTTCCAAACTTGTCACTGCATTAGGCTGCGTAATATTCTGAAATAGCTGGGGAATAGCTGCTTTTTCTTCAGCATTAAATTAAATTCTAGTGACTGTTTCCTTGCTACTGAAGCCTCAAGTCTTCAGTAGGCTCAGTTGTGTTCCAGATGGCACAGATTCCTTCAGATTCCCTTTGGTTTCTGCTGACACTTGTACAGATCTGCTAGGGTTTGCTTCTCTAGAAGTTAATTCTTCCGTATCTTTTTGAAGATCTTTTTGTTTGTTTTAAAGTCAGGATTTGCTGAGAAGACTGGGGAGAGCACAGGTGGTTGCGGCAGAATGCCTTCTCCTGTTGTCCGTAGGAGTGATGTAAGCAGGAGATTTTAATTAAGGCATGAGGATACAGGATAAAATAGAAAGTTGTCACAAACAGAAGTTACTTTAGTAGTAAACAATTAATGTTTATGTACCATAGAGAAAGATAGACGTCCCACTTAGACTCCGTGAGCTACATCATGCTTCCTGCCATGATGGTCTAAGGATGTGCTAATCCTACAGCTAACAAAGACGAGGCCTCGGATTTCCTCTCCCTCCTGGGCTGTTCAGTTCAATTAACATCTCGGTTTCCCTTTGCTGGAGGCACTGGTGTTTCAAATTGTGCTTATAGAAGACTAAAATTTCCTCCTGCCTGTAGGCAGGCAATAAAACTGCTGGTTTGGTTGCAGATCCTATCAGGTATAGAACAGGGCATGGAATTGAGGACATGGCCTGCAGCTCCTTAACCCTTTGTGTGCGCAGCACAACAATAATATAGAAGTAGTTTCTGACCTGATTAGATCAGAAATTTCACACCTCCAGTGCTGCTGTATCACTTTACACACATGCTCATCTGTGTGTGTGGAGATAGAGAGCTGGCCCTTGGGGGCAACAGGATAGGAGTACTTCAAAGTTGAGTATTTGCATAGCCGCCCCCCAGCCCCCCGCGATGCCTTGTTTTATTGAGTAAGCGATATTAGGGAAGTTCACACTGGTATTGCAGTGCCTCTCTGGGAGATAGTGAAATTCATTTTTCTTTCTCTTGCAGAGACGTGAGCCCCCAGCATGGTGCACTGGAGTTGTGCAGACATGTTTAATCTTAGCGAACCAAATATCTGCTTTTCAGCATCTGGGCCCCGAGGACACAGTGCTAGTCAGAACAGTGAGAAACAAGGCTTCCTTGCAGAGAAGTGAGCTCATCTCTTAACATGCATGGAAAAGAGCTTACATCACACTCTCACCTGGACTGTGGTCCTTAATCTATGGTACTTGCTAAAGGAGGAAATAAAATTGAGCATGTTTAAGCAAATGCTTTCCATGTTTTGATCTTATTTATTGTGCTCAGCTCAGAGGAGTGTGGGCGGTGGCTTTTGGGCAAGGTATAAAGTTCCTCCCAAGCCTAGCAAAGAAGAGAGGGTAGCTTTGCAGTTCAGACTGAATGTGCAAAGAGTCTGTAATCAGAGGTCAAAAATAAAGATGACTATAATTAGTAATGTCCAAAGCAACTGGAAATTGTGTCAGGCAGATCTAAGCCAGCTTCTCTTTTTTTCCATCGCCTAATGAATGAGAGCTGAGGTTACTTTCCAAGGAAGAAAGAGGGCTGAGTTTTTCCCATTCAAAACTGGTGCTGTGAGGCAGATGCGAAGTCAAGACCCTCATTTACAACCTGGTTTTTCAGCTATTGAACCTGTAGGCAGGTTGTGAGCAATTAGGCTTTTCCCCAAAGCATCTAAAATAAAGTGTTTCTGCTTGCTGTCCTGCCCAGTGCTAGTGACGGCATTCTGTCACCTTGGAGATGGATAAACAGCTTCGGCAACATCGGGTTATAATCTTTCAGGTCTGAGTTTCAAAGCTGACAGCCATACGGCTGAAACCCAAGCCTAGCAAAGGTTTTTCAGCGTGGAAAGAGCCTAAATGCGCTCAAGTTAAAATGGGAGGAGAGGAGAAAGAGTTTAAGTGGAGCTCAGCGATGAGGTTTTTTGCTTGGCCATGGCAGTCGTGAATGAAATGAATTAGCTTTGGCTCAAATGCTCCCTCCAGCCTGGAGTGACTCAGGTAGTGCGCACGCATACTTGTGCCTGCAGGGCTTTATTTTTAGATGTCTGAATCACTGTCATGACTATATCCTCATAAAGCCACTAGACGAGTGGGGATGCCCACAGACCCCATATTAAGTCATGTTTGATGAACAGAGAAATTCAACAGATTTCCCTGCAACCGTTGCAATTATTGTGTTCTGAGCTGTTTGCCGAAGGAATGCAGAGACTGTGCCTTGTAGCTGGATTATTTTTTTTCCTTTTAAAATGAAATGTTTAGTTAACAACCTTGGTGGGGTTTTTTTGTGTAGAGCAGGGTGAGCATGGACCACAGCCGTCATGTTGCTGTTGGAGGCTACTTGACTCTTGTTGTTTTAGTGTTGCTGGCACAAGGGGAGCTACGAGTCATGTTACCAATGTTGTAATCCCATTAGTCCTCTCGGGCTTGCGGGGCTGTGCAAAATCAGTACTTAAATGGGAAATTACCAGAGACTCACCAGATGCCGCACAAAGGTTTGCTAGCGTTTTGGTAAACAGCAGCATTTCTGCTTGGGAGTTGATAGGGGACCAATCTGCTGGAGGGGCTTTCTTTCAGATAAAACAGAGCAAAAGTCCTATCTGCTGCTTATCGATAAATGACAGTAACTTTTTCAAAAAGAAATCTCAGAGCCAGCTTTGGTATGCTGGAGGAAACTGAACTTGAGAAGGAAAGTTCTATTCCCTTCAATCTTTCCTTGTTCAGTTAATTGAACCTTTTGCCTTTATTTTTCCTCCTGAAAATCGGTTGGGTGCAGTTGAAGCAGCTGAAGGATTCCTGGTTTATGTGTCTGCATGCAGGGAGATCTTTCTCTCCTGAAATACCTCAGGCTAAAAGAGGACTAAGAGGGAACCTGGTCAGCTGCTGCGAACTTGCCACTTGGTCTGGTGCGTCTTCTCTTCATCACAATCTGAAGATTCAAAGCCAGAGAAAGAAGAGCTCTAGTACTAATGCACCGTAAAATTAAAGTTGTTGACTGACCCAATCCTTTTCACTGCAGTCGGGAGACGTGGCTGAATTGATAAGTTGCCCTCTGTGCCTCCCAGTTCCCTCACAGACACTGTGAGCTCTTTCCACGTGAGGTTGCTGCAGCTGGAGATGCCTCATTCATGGTTGCTTAGAAAGAAGAAGGAAAAAAAAAATCAAAATAAAAATGTGCTCTCTGACAAATAAAAATGTTTTGCTTCCTCTGGAGGCCCCAGAGGGTGGCATTAAAAATAATGAAGCCTGTGAGTCAGTGAGCATTGCCTGGCCAGCTGAGAGGGAACTGAGCCTCCCTTTTCCATAGAAGTTTGTGTGCTGTCATTGCACATCATTAATGCTCGCTGGTTTATGCTCATTCACTGTAATGTTGCCAGAAAAGAAAAAGGGCAGTCGGTCTTTCCGCTCCCAAAAGCTGGCTGCTTCAAAGGTGACGTGATGTTAAAGGAAAAGTTTCTTTAGCAGTGGAGTGATTGTTTGATTCTCGCGCTGCCCTTCCTCCACTGTTTTCCTCTAAAACCTGGCGGCTCTCCTGCAATCGGATTCCCTGGAGAAGGACTTGGAGCAGTTTACAAACAGCTCCACCTAAGGTACAAAGGTTAGGGTGGGCAAACTTCCTGATTGACACCGGACCCTCCCTTTTTGTTTTCATTTTCCTTTCTGGATCTCCTGCCGGGTCTTTTTTTGTTTCTGAATAAATTGTCTTTGCTTCAGTCTCAGGGGGTAATGTCAAAGTTGAGAAAAGGAAACTCATGGAGATGGAAGAGGTGGGTCTGAGGCTTCTGCAGTGCCTGTGGTGCAGCAGTGATATGCTCATATGTTTTAAAGAGATGTTTTAATTCTGTTCTGTCACATTCTGTCTTTTCTATATTCAGGATCCCAGTTCATCCTTTTGCGAACGTACAGCATGGCACAAGTGCTGCATATCAGCATTTTTAGACTTCTAAACATCCCCAGGACTTCTGGAGAAAGAGGGCATGAAATGTAGCGGAAGGCTGTTTGCCGCATAATGCGAGAGCCCAGTTACACGTTGCAGGTGTGAAGGGGCCGAGAACATATCTGGGATTCTTCTCATCTGTTTCTTCAGCCCTCCTTGAAAGCCTAGTGCTTTCTCTCCATCCTCATGGTAGCACGCTGGCAGGCTTGAGCTTTTTGTTGCAAGAAAGACAGAGATGCCCTCCACCACAAAAGTATAAAAATTAATTTTTAAAGTGCCCATGCGGTAGCTTTCTGTTACCCAGAGCCCACTGACGAGCTTCCTGTCGTGTCCCCAGTGTTGATTCTGCTACTTCTGCAGAGGAACTTGGCTGTTGGAAAAGGCTGTTTGAGTTTCACAGAATCCCAGCATGGTAGCAGTTAGAAGGGACCTCTGGAGATTGTATTGTCCAAACCCCGTGCTGAACAGCCTGTTTTCCTGTGTTTCTGACAGCAGAACCAGCGCTAGAGGAGCCCGAGCCGCAGCCCCAGCCCCGCAGCTTCTCGCTGGGTCTTGTATCGCAGCACCAGACATCCTCAGCAGAGAGGTCGTTCTGAACTATAGCTCATTATTTTTTTTTCCTTTTGCTTCAGAACTCTTAAAGTCCCTGTCAGCTGGGGTTTAGCTGAAGCCTTGCAACTTGCCTTTTGTCTTCCAGAGATGATGGAGCTGAGCCCAAGGAAACAAATGCCATTTTAATGGGCATCGTTGTATAACTCATTACATAAGTCACCTCTGCCTTCAAAGGACTCGTGGCATAAATGGCAGGAGCGGTTGATTAAAAATGTGCACAATAGCTTCATTATGACATGGGGAGAGATGTCTGCTGTTATTTTTAATCTGATAGCTTTTAAATATGTGCATCCAGCAGCGACCCAAATGGCCTTTGAAAAGGGAACCGGTTGTGGGGTAAGATTTTTAGATTCCACTTCGTTCTAACAAGCTGCAAGAGTCAGTTCAAGCTGGAAAATGAACTATAACCATTTTTTAAGGCTTTGTCTCCTCTAAAGCTGCAGGGATTTGGTGTGTGAACACAGAGTGAGAGAAGATGGAGGGTTTAGGTTTTCAGGTGAAGGAAAGAAAAGGTACTGTACTCTAAAGTTTGGGGGTTTTATTTTAAATAAAGTCTCTTTTCAATTTTTTTGGTATGATCCAAGCAGTAGACAAGTTGAAGAATTGCCCATCCGCGCTGCTAGAGCCTGCCTGCCATGGAGCTGTGCCATAGTGACCAAAGCATGACCAGGAGGTCCAGAAGCAGCCAGGGGGTCACTTCCCATCTCTGAAGACCCCCATGTGCTGGTTCCATGCAGCCAGTGAGGAGAACCTGGCAGCTGGAAAGTCTGCTCTGACTGAGCTGTGTAGAAGGCTGAACTTTCACTTTGACTTTAAAGTAAAGAATTTGCTTCTGGGTTGGGTTGGTGGAATTCACACCCGCATGTGCATATTTCAACTTAATTTCTGGTGTTTGTTTGAACCCAAGTTGAAAGTGACCATTTGAGGATGGCAGTGGTGGACGCTGGGCTTTGACTTGCCGCCTTTCTCCTAAGCAGCCTAGTTTCTTTGCCCGCAAGCACATAAGCTGATTTATCTCCCTTCCCTTGTGCCTCTTAATCCTCTGTCGTTTAAAATCTGTGGTTCTTTCCTCACCAAGTTTAGTTTTCTGTCAGCAAACTGGTGGGCAGCTCCGCTTTGCTGAAGCTGGTGGAGCTGCCAGGGGACAAGGCAGCTCCCAGCTGGCCGTGGCCTCCTCATCCCAGCCCCGGGGGGCTCAGGGGGTACCAAAAAAACCCCTCAGTCCACGCCTGGCAGCGGGGCTGCTTGGAGCAGGCCCATAATGTGAGCTTTCTTGTGTTGTGTGTGTGGTCGGACCCCAGACGCGTGCCGGCCGGGGGAGACGAGCCTGAGAGCAGAGCAGGGCCGTGACTCAACAGCTGGAGCACGTTCAAGCACAGTGAAGCGGGAGCCTCATTAAGAGGGGGGTGGAATTAGCAGTGAAACGGGTGACGTATTAAAACTTCCACTCAGAAATCAAGAAACTTGAATCCATAGTAAGTAATCTTGAAGGGATTTTTTTTCCAGTTGTGCAGCAGCAGAGCATCCAGACAGATGAAATACGAGGGGATGGAAAGTCAGCAATTCCTCTGAGGCAGAAACACTTTGATACAACAGTATTATTTTTTGTTTTCCCTCTTCCAGTTGAAATCAATCCTTTGAGTTTATTACACTGTCTTTTCCCATTCATCTTATAAATATTTGGGCATTGCATAGAAGTAAGCACAGGGTACCCTCCTCCCGTGTACCAGAAAGGAGAAGAAGTTGAGAAAGACGGTGCTGAGACTCCAGTTGAACACTGCCAGTTATTCATCAGTAAGAGACGAGGGTAATATGATAGAGCCGTTTCCAGCGGGCAGACTACCAAGCTCAGGAACAACCTCAATGCTGCATTAAGGGGTTTGGTTACTGTAGACAGGCAGGAAGGAGCAGAGGGGCAGGAGAAGCGGTTTGAGCACCACCATGGCTCTGTTTTCTGCTTCTCTCTGTATGTTATCAAATCATTTGATCTGGAAAGGCACGCTGTGCTTTTTGAGCTTTTAAACTGGACAGACATAGTACATGTTAGATATTTAGAATGCGGTGTAAAAGTGACATTCTCAAAGCAGACCGGTGTGGTGGTGAGCAGTCTTGCTCAGGTGTGCTTTTTGCAGGAGAGCTTCAGTCTTCGCCTATAAAAGCATAGACCTTTGAGCTAGAATACCTTCCTATGTAAGTGTAACTTCTCTGTTACACCACTTCATCCAGATTCATTAAAATGCAAATTCTATTTATAACGCTTGAATGATGTATCCGCTTGAAAACCATGAAGCCCATCATGCCGAATAATGTCTGTTGGCTTTCACCGAGTATAGTCACAGCAGCTACACTGCTTTATGGATGAATTTGAGGAGAGGGACAAGGCCCGCAGCCTGATGGAGATGGTCTTCTGGAGTCACTGACTCACCCTCTGCTCTGTTTAGACAAGTTGCCTCACCTTTGTGCCTGCTTCCCATCTGCAGAGCAAGGTTAAGACCTAACTGTTTAAGGATGAGAAAGGTGTGTTTATAATGTGCTTGGAGCAAGAAAAGCACTATTTTAAGTGCTAAGTGTAATTGAGCGTAAGAGAATATTGGTTTGTGACTCATTTGTTTAACTGCAAATGCATCAGAAACTTATGAGCAGATGAGATCTGGAAAATGCTTGTTGTAGATGGAAAGACATGGTAGTAAAAAGCTGCATTAATTTGTGATCTTCAAAGCAGACTCAGCAGGGCTGTTGAAACAACAACGTTTATTATTTTTGCAAATGTCAGCTGGTTTACTTCGTTAGTGCTATTTTAAGAAGTTCTTATTCTACTCCAGCCACTTGCTGCTGTCCTTGCTCTGTGGGTCTGTGTCTCCTCGGAGAGTGGCATGCAAATGATTTGGTGTTTGGTTCAACAGAAGGGTGGAGAGAGTGAAGGGCACTGGTTAGACTGGTGGTGGTGAAGGGGATCTGCTGTCAGCAAAAGAGAAACTCTCTCTGCTGACATCTCCTTTTGGAGGTTCCTGACCACACACACCCCTGGGTTCAGCTGTTCGTGTGCTTGCCCCATAAAGTTGGGTAGAGACGTCTGGTGGGTAGGAGAAAAGGGAACAGTATTCTGATGAAATCTTTCTCTCTTCCAAATCTCTTGTCCCTACAAGGCAAAATTATCACCATAAGCAACCAATGGTTTTGCAGGTATTGAACATTTTCTAACTCAGCCTGACAGTCTGGATCTCACTGCAGCTCATGGAGGAGCCAGGCGCAATTTGTTACTGCTACCATTATTTCCCGGCAGATTAATTATTGTAATTGTTTGCCAGTTCTTGAGAAATAAATTCAGAGCCATGACTTCTCTTGGCAAGCGTCCATACACATGTGTGTATAGAAATTCTCATATGGTATATGAAATAAATACAGATTATTTTTTTGAGAAGAGTGCAAGAGCATTATCAGAGCAGCCAGGAACTGTTTTCAGTGGTGACCTTCAGCACCCTGTGGAGCCGGAGAGATTTTACAGGTTTGGAGATCCCCTTGGGGCTGTAAAGCAATGACGTAAATTGTTGCTAAGTTAGGGTGCCAGCTGCTGTAAGTGATTCTTCAGAGGCCAACTGATACGTCTGCATTTATCTGCAGTCACCAAGGTTTTTAGTGCCTCCCTCCTCAGTGCATTAAACAGGACTTTATGATACAAAGAAAACTTTGAAAAACATTTACATGGAGAATGGATCTGCAGCCAGACTAGATTAGAATCAGTGCTGATGAAGCCTCCATTAATAGGATGCCTGCAAAACTTTGGTCTGGAGGACACAACCAAAGTTTTGGCTCTGGTGAAGGTGTTAATAGCAAGGTCTTAACACGCTACCAGGAAACCAAGTTTAAAAGGAGACGGCCCTTACGGGGAGGCAAGCACAGGTTCCTTCCCTCGAGTTGTGGTTAAGTAATTTCTGAGTATGAGGAGCGGTGTTTGCGCTGCAGTGTGATATTTAGCTGCTGGGTGCTAGATTTGACTCAGCAGCCTCTTCTGTTTGCCGCCTGCATGCTAACGAGGTGGTGCAGTGCTGCATGCATGGGACTGTCGGCTTGACTCATGACAGCCAGTGCACTCAATTCCCAAATAACCTAAAAGATAAATAAAACCTACAGCAAAACTGCTTGCTGTTCTTGGTAATGTAGTTAAAGACAAGTTTGGTATCTTCTGCTGAATTATCTGGGTCACTAGAGAGCAGTTCAGGCCTTCATTTATTAAAGTGCTCTTTGCTCAAAATACCTTCTAAATTGCTCTCTACAAAGCAGCTTTGTGGCTGAACAGATAAAAATATATTTCAACGGTAAGTCTGCACATGGCATGATAGCAAACCTTTGAGACTTCTGCTTTTAGCTATTCAAAAAATGATGAAAATACAGTTTTTTAAAGGGTTGAGCAGTTCTGTAATTAAGCTTCTTCAAGGATGTCCTGGTGTTGAAGCAGTTCCTCTGTTTTCTGGTTTCTCTGGTACATTTGAAGTGAAATCCATTGCGAATGACAAGGACTGGCATTTTTGTTGAGGCTGTCCATGGAGCCACATTCAAAAGTGATGCTACCAAGCAGGTAGAGATCAGCAGCCTGGGAAGGGCGTCACGGGGGACTCTTCTCCTGTCCCAGGTCCCAAGCAGAACGCTGGCTGCTGACCCCCAGCCAAGACACGGGCAGGAGCTCTGCTCTGCCAGAGCTCTGTGAACAAGTCACTTCATCCCCTGGACTCAGTTGCTCATTTGCAAGAGTGGGATGATGATTACCTCCTTTGTAAAGTACTTTGGGATCTGCTGGGGATAAGTGCTTTTCAGAGAGGTGTTTTTCCCTTTCTCTCCAAGGCTCAGTGCAGTAGCAGTCCCGCTGTCCCTGCCTTTGCACTGCAGCATTGCTGCCTCCGAGGGGAAGCAGGAAACGGTGGTGATATTGCAGTTGGAAACATAATAGAGAGCCACAATTATTTATTTTTTTTTTAACCCTGTTCCACTCAATAAATTTATGTGGTTGCAAAGTTTTTCGTAGGCTGGTCTTCCAGATAACGCTGTAACAATAAAGTCTCTGGTTTCAACAAATTTATCCTAATCCAGTACCTCGTTTCTGTGTCTTTCTAGATTCTGAGCGTTCCCATCTCTCCTCGTTCACTATGAAGTTGAAGGGCAAGTTTCATTCACCAAAAATAAAGAGAACCCCTTCAAAGAAAGGAAAGCAAGCTGACCTGACAGTGAAAACACCAGAGAAGTCAGCGAACAAAGTAAGCAGACCAAGGACATGTTCAGTTTGTCTTGCTGGTTTCTTGCTTGCTGGTAGTGGTGCTCAGTGAATATGGTGTGTGACTTTGTCCTCTGCAGAATTCTGGAGATTTCTCAGGGATCCTCAGGGTTACTTCACGCTTAGTTATAAACTGTGCTGTGTAGTATAAAATAAGAGCAACCGAGTCATGTACTTCCCTTTGGAGAGCCTGATGAGAGCACCTTCCATAAGTGTTTCAGTATCTCATTATGGAATGCAGCGTATGGCCTGACACATCCTCCCCACATGCACTCCCTATGGTTATGTTTACAGCTTCCAAGTAACTGCCTGGTTTTGGGGTGTGATCCTTTTACAAACCCCCAGACCCAGGAGAGCAAATCCTTAAAGCTGGTCCAAAGATGTGCTCAATCTCTGATGACATCAGCAGGGAGAGTCAAACAGATGTGTGCAAGCAGCTGCCGATCCGAGCACACCGTTCCTCTGACCCGACATTCCTCAAGCCCTCTAAGAGCTGAGGTCACCACTCTTTCCCGAGTGTCAAAACCTGTCAGTGTGTTATCTCCTCTGCTGCTGTGACCTGGTTATGTAGACTGGAAACTATCTCTGACAATACCGTTGCAGTCAGTTTTCAGGTATAAATCGAAGCCAACAGTTAAGAACAGTTGACGTTATTTATGATAATTCAAAATCTTTTCCGGTTGCTGTTGAAAATCTCATCCAATGTGCAGCACCAGACGTGTCAACTTCTTCAGATTATGTGCGATGGGGATTGTTGTAGTGTTATTGAGAACAGTCAGCCAGATACAGTTATCTTACGCTGTGCCATGAGCTTGGCACCCAGAGAAGTCGCTGCAGGGCTTCCTAGCCCTGTTCTGCACCATGAGGTGGAGGATGAGGAGGCCTTTATTTCCCAGCCTGTAGTTTTTTTCCCTGTGATGCCATGGATATGTTTTCTAGGGAGCTGAGCACCTTGCATTGCTGACTGCTATTAAAAAATAAAATATCTAAGAGTACTCCTTGAAGGCTTTTAATTCCCATGACATTTCAGGACGGTATATTAAGATAATTTAGAGGCCTTCCTTTAAATGACATATGACTACAAATTAAATGAGAAAATGAAGAGCCCTTTTCAGAATGCTACTCTGTAACAAATATATAATAGCATGTTATAATAGGGGAAGCTTTTGCTTTTCTTCCAGAAAGCAATGCAAGAGGATTTACTGATAAGGCATGCTGAACAGGTAAAACCTTTTTTTATGTACCGATTGGGACTTTTTTACTGGAGAACAAAACACTTGCAATAATTTTTATTACCGCACATGATTATTTAAGCTGTATACATTTTTATACTGTGACATATTGTTGATTTATCGCTCATTCCTTATCTATTTTAATAGCTACTGCCCAACTAATCAATTAGTTGGATGTAGTGAGCTCATTAGCTTTGTGTGGAGGGAGCAGGGAAGAGGATTTGCCTGGATTGTCACCAAGTTCTCTCACTGGAATATAGACATCAGTTGACAAATAGGAGATTTTCTGTCAGAAGACACACTTGATAAAGCAAATAGCATCCTTTCCTCCTCCTTAAGTACTTAAGATGCTATTTTTGTACACTTGAAGTAGATAATCACTGTAGAGTAGAAATAGCGATACCAAAAATTAATGTGAAATCACTACGTGTAATGTGAAGGTTATGCTCAACCCATGCGACATCTTCTTCTCCTCTTCCCCTTTCTACCTCAATGTGGGCAACTTAGGGGCAGGTTTTTCCAGAGCCTTCTTTTCTCCCCTGGATTTTGTCTTTGATTCTTATCGTGGGGCATATTGTAGGAACAGTAGTGTTCTTCAACGCTAAGTGCGAAGATTTGTAATAGGTTTTTCACTGCCAAAATGCAGGATAAAAAGGAGACAGTTCCAGCTTTTGTAATTGGGTGTATTAGCTCCCTTGATGAGAAATGGAATAGCGATGAGTCCAGGTCCTCTCTGCCACCCCAGAGGTGTACCACTGCAAGTCTACTTTGGCTTCAGGGACACAACAAAACGTTTGGTGGGAAAAACTTAATATCATTAGTCTTGTGAGATGCAGACACTGGAATATATTAATATATCTGTCCATCCCACCAGATTATTACTGTTCTCCGCCTCAGTGATTAAAACACTGAACATGAGAAGCCTCAGCCTCACAGCAACAACTGACATTGACATATCCAAGCTCTGCAGCAGAGCTTGCAATCCTGCGTGGGAAGTCTGGGCTTGCTTCGTGTGTGGTTGTGTGCACACGTATACACACACATGGGATACCTCTGGACCTCAGAAGGGGATTCATAAAAAGTACTCTTAGGGAATGTCACCCAGAGAACTAGCAGGAAAGTTGCCAAAAAAAAAGGGCTGTGTCCCAACCGGCATCCGGGGGCTGGATTTGCATGTCTTGATGCGCTCAGCGGAAGGATTTGTGTTTCCACTCGCCATTCTCAGCCCCGAACTCTCAGGGTCAGCCCGTCCCTCCTATGCGCTGGGAGAGTGTTGAAGCTATTAAGTCACAAGCCTTTCTGCAGGAAACAGTTGTTGAATGAAACACATAAACAGCCATCGGAGCAGGAACTGCAGTCCACATTTTTTCATTTCTGTTTGAGAGCTCTGACCACTGGGCCATCGTTGTACTCGCTCCGGGAACGCAGGGGCTCTCTCATCCCTGAAATGTGTGATCATTGCTTATGAACTGTGAAACCTTCATGGGAGGGACTGAGCCTCTCCACGTCCTGGAATAAACTGTGCAGCAGTGAGGACACATGCCTGAAAAATGGGAAATGTCATTTTCCTCTGTCAGTTTGTTGCCAGGATGTTCCCCAGCAAGGGAGTTTGGGGTGGCTGTGAGCTGCCGATCGGAGCTCGAGGTGCCTGGCAAGAAATATGGTCAAGAGGGGAAGCAGCAGCGGAGTTGGGGCGCTTCCCAGATGAGATGGAAAATGACAGGGTGCTTTACAGATCTTGGATTGGGATGTAGACTACAAAAGTTGGAGCTAGAGGGAACTTGCGACTCTAATCCTTTTACGCAACTGGCCCCAAATTACTAACCAGCGCTGCCTATAAATTGTTCTTCCTAAAACCTTTTGGGCTGCTGGCCTTATTTTACAGAAAAGCAGCAGTTTAATGGCCAACAAGAGTGTGGGGAGCACACAATGCCCATAGGTCATTAATTCCTGAAGCTGAATTTACTGAGGAGATAATGGATGAAACCTGACTCTGCTAAGCTCTCCACTCCTTTTCTAGCAGTGTGCAGTAGTTAATTTAAATCTCACTTAGGAACAACTTGTGGCATTAAGAGTCTTCCAGGCATACTCTGGTAAACTTTTAAATAATATCCCTGTCCAGAATGCCATTAAGATATCACGTATCACTTCCGAATTTCCTCTTCTGGTGTTGATGGTGGCACAGAAGTTGGTGACCACAACTCAGCTTTATTCCATGGCATTGTTCCCTTCTGCAACATTTTTTCACCGATGCCAAAACTTAACTTTCACAGTCTGCCTCCATGGAAAGTGTGAGAGTTCCCTTGTTCCAGCCGCATCCCAAAATGGCTTAGGTTGGAGTCTGATCAGAAGGGAGTTTTTTATTTGCGAATTGAGAGATAAGACTGTAGCCCGCTCTCATACAAGTAGGCCTATTGGAGTCAGCAGAATTACTCAGAATACTACAGGTGAGCACAACGTATGGCACTGAAACTGTCAGGGATGGGTGCAAAAATGGAGGCGTCTTGTTTGGATTATTCTGGAGCTCGGAAATTTTTCTGAGGGTGGTTTGTTTTTCTCTTTCTCCTTTGGCTGATCCACTTCATTTACTGATTGAAAAGACCTTTTGATAGTGAGATGTGCTTAAGGTAAAGATTTGGATAGCATCAGAGGGGCAACTCTATTCAAACCCAGGAGTTGTTGCTTCTTTCCTTGCATTATCATTACTATCTGCACTTGGTCTATTTTTTTTCCTTCACCCTCCCAGCTCGGCGTGTGGGTTTCAAAGCAGTGCCCTTCACGTCGTCAGCAGTGTTAATCTTGGCCTAAAAGTGATCAAGATTAGCCTTCAGTTTGGAATGCACGTAATTCAGAAAGTTAAAGCGTGGGTGCAATTTTGTACCAGCTGCGCTCTTAAAAGCGTAGTAATTCAATGTAGAAGTGTTTGTTACAGAAGGGGTTTTCTCCAGTCCTCATGGAATGTACCTCGTTCGGTGTCGCCATGCTTCAGGTAAGTTAAAGTAACTTGCCCTTAAAAATCCTGAGATTTGAATCTCTCTCTCCTTTTTCCTCCTCTTTAGAATGTGCTATGGCTAGAGGAGAAGGAGAAGGAGGTTGTCAGTGCATTGCGCTACTTTAAAACTATTGTGGACAAAATGGCAATTGATGAGAAAGTGTTAGAGATGCTGCCAGGCTCAGCAAGTAAAGTACTGGAAGCCATCCTGCCCTTGGTGCAAACGGATCCACGCATCCAGCAAAGGTAAGGTTCCTTCTTGGTTTTTGGGACTACAACAGACAACAGGCTCCAAGCTTCTCTCCTCCTTGTGTCTGAAGGATGACATTGTGGAGGAGACAGGAAATGCCGCAGTGGCTAATAAAGTGACTGCTATTTTTACTAATTATGTGATAGTTTTCAAACACAATTTAAAAGCAGATTCCCTGCTGCGAAGGAGCCCATGCTGTGGAAAGATAAAGCAAATCAGAACGGTTCCAGAGAGGAGGAAGGGCTGATTCTTAGCATAAACTTGGAAATTCATCATTTGTTAGCGGGAGATTCTCCTCCGCTGCTATGCCGTTTCTTCAGTCCACGATGGTATCCTAAAAATGAACAAATCCAATAGCTTTTACCTGAAAAAGAGTTTATCTTCAGAGTAATCCCTTTTTGTGTTCCATTTATCCACTCTGATGTTGGGGAAGTCTGAGCCTGCACTCTTAGCTGCCTTTTTTGATTTTACTGGATCAGATACGGAACAGAAGTAACCAGATGTACTTCAGTAGATTAACCAGTCCAAGTTCGTTCCTGTGCACTCTTAACAGATTATTTGTTTAATGTTTTAACAGATTATGGGTATTCTGTTTTAACCAGTTAGGCAGCGAGTCTGAAGCCAGAAAAGAAGTAGAAATTTGCCAAAGCAAAGCTCAGCATGGATTATAAGAATTTGTGGAGTTCTCAAGCTGTAGAGATACGGCTGCTGTTCATCCCATAGATGCTGGAGCGATTGATTTAAACAAAGCAAGCAAACATAGTTGAATAATATAGAAAGACCAAAATTAGCACAGGCAGAGAAAAGCACAAAACTAGGCAGAGAAATGCAGGCGTTTGGTTCCTGAAATCCTGTCAATTTTTGTGCTGTTTCTATTTGTTTTCCCGTTAAGAATCTCCTAAATTTTTGTTTCAATAGGCTTATTTCCATTCTGGTGCAAGGAGGGTTTATAGCATGGTCAAGACAGCCATAGGGTGTCAAATATTTTGCAAACAGGTATTTTGTGTTTGTTGCGAACAAATAGTTTGTGTTTGGCCTTAATATGTAGGCCAGGGTTGTATCTGACAGTACAAAATGAAGGAGGCAGTGGGTGAGTCTCTGAGCTGTGGCTGGGACAGGAGAGACCCAAGTTAGGTTAGATCTGTAGATCTACAAAGAGCAAGAGCCGTTAGAACGGGAACATTCATCAGGCTTCTGGAGACAGACACAGAAGTTTCTTCAGTTGCTATCATGTTTCCAACAGCCATTAAATTCCTGACAAGCACCTGCTTTCACTTAATAAAAAAAAGAATGAACTTTCCCCTTACACCAGGAGAACATGTAAAATGTCAGCAAATATTTTTAGGATAGAACATGTCATCTTTATAGTAGCTTGCTTTCATTTGTATATCCACTGAGCGTTTGCTGAGTGACCTTTCCTTCCAAGAATTCGTTTGGAAATAAATATCAACTAAGGATGGGACCAGTCCCTTTTCAGTGGTGCTCAGTGACAGGACAAGGAGCAATGGGCACAAACTGGCACCCAGGAGGTTCCACCTACACGTAAGGAAAAGCTTATTTACTGTGGGGGTGACAGAGCCCTGGCCCAGGCTGCCCAGAGAGGCTGGGGAGTCTCCTTCTCTGGAGTGATTCCAAACCCACCTGGATGTGATCCTGGGCACCCTGCTCTGGAGCGAGGGGTTGGATGAGATGATCTCCAGAGGTCCCTTCTAACCCTCACCATTCTGTGATGCTGTGAAGTGACCTTCAGCAGCAGTATTTCAGACAGTTCTATTCTTCAGATTCCTTGTGCCCTCTCTCGTAGTGAACTAATGCAACCTTGACAGCTGGATATCCATATTTACCTGTAGAGCAGAATTTTCTTAGTCAGTAGTCAATAGAGTCTCCTACATAGTGATAAGTCTCTCTTTCTGGAAGCGGCATGTCTTACAGCACAGATCCCTTTTGTGTGTTCTGCCTTGTTTAGTATCACAGAAAAAAAGGGGGATCTGGCGCTCTGAAAAAGCCGTGTCCTTTCATGCCCACCTCTGCACTTTATTTCTTTTGAGTAGTTGCAGGACACAAAGGGATGATTTTGATAGCAAAGCCCCCTCAAGAAAAGTGAGCAAGGCTTGTGTCAGTGTGGAAGAAAGCCCTACGATTATTCTTGGACTTTTTTTTGCTTTAGGGGAATCATTTGCATCAAGGAAAAAAGTAATTAAATCTAGCACAAAATGGGCTTTCAATTACTGCCTCCTTAGAAGGAAGCAGGCTGGAGATTAATGGCAAAGAAATCAAAGCCTTGCAAAGAGATGGGGGAGGGCCCTGTTTAGGAAATATCTCCTACCAAGCTAATTTCATTTGAAATTAGAACAAATGGGAAGCAGCGTGCTTTAAAAAAAAAAACAGCAACCGAACAAAAAAGTACTTGCCGTTGTTTGTATCCTCGGGTTGTAACTCGGCAATAGTTTTTTCCCTGGTCCTGCAGTCCTCATTCACCTAAATAATCTCATTGCAGCTCATGGGCTTGATTCTCTTCTCACAGATAATAAAATTACTGGAGTTAAGCCAGTGTAAGATGGATACCAAAGAGAAATGGGAAGATTTGGAACTCTCGTATCAGTAATGATTGTGAGATTGCACCTTCTCTTATCTGTTGATGGTTTTGATGCAGTTCAAAATTGATTTAACTTTACAAAGAATTGTTGAAGCTTTGCCATCAGCGGTGCTGTTAACACACCTTGTTTAGTAATGAAGTAAGTGTTTTCAGAATGGCCAGGAAAATGCCTGTGAGCGCTGTTGTTACAGTTAACTTTTATTTAGAGTTGTCATCATTCCAAAAGTCTTTTTTTTTTTTTTTTTTCCCCCCCTTCAGAACAATAGCTTCAATTCTGTTTCTCATTAAAAGCAAAACAAAGCAACACCCTTCCTCTTCCAAACCTGAAATTCATTCAGTTTAATTTCTGTAGAGAAGCAGGTTTTAATTATGTTTTCAGGCATTATAAACAGTGAGGAAATGATTTGTAAAGAAATGAATACAGTCAGCTCTCAATTATCCAAGACATTTTTGGGGAGAGTTAATAAGGAAGAGGGAAATCATAGATCATACTGAAATAATATGACTTAGGCTTACATACAGGACTTAAATATTTACCTTTGAAGTTAAGGCATAGGATGGAGCTGTAAATTAAAATGGAAAACACTTTTTTTTAGCATGGCTGTGTTAACCTGCAGCCTAGATAATTCATTCTGTTAACAGAGAATGAACTCTTGGTTGTTCTGTTGTCCCATTTGGTGCTGGAGAACAGCAGAGAAACTGCAGCAGAGGAGAAACCCAGACTTTGTCACCAGCTAAACACAAATTCTGAATGTCAGAGAGAAAAGGAGAACAACCACATTTTTAACAGTGCAAAATCACTTGATAGTATCTCCGTAATTTAATTTTGTTCTTTCTTTTCTCAACTTTTTCCTCCCCTGCCATCCAGTTCTGCCATCTCGTCCTGCTATAGCCGTGTGTACCAGAGTCTGGCCAATCTCATCCGCTGGTCCGATCAAGTGATGCTGGAAGGTGTGAATTCAGAAGACAAGGAGATGGTGACAACAGTGAAGGGTGTCATAAAAGCTGTTCTGGATGGAGTCAAGGTACATGAGAGAAACACTGTAAATTATATTATGTGAAGTATAGAATAATGTGTTTTAGAAGAGGTCTAGTTGAAAGAGGTTTTTAAGTGCAGAAAAAATATGATGATCCTATTCTTGCCTTCAGTAAACCTCCTGTTCAATGAGCTGCTCCATAAGTGAAATGACCCTCCTTGGAGTGCTGGTTAAAGACTACCACAAATGGTTTGGATCTTAGTGTGCGCTTCTGAAATGCTCACCCTGGCTTTTGGGTGGATTGGAAGAAGCAATAAATCTTTATTGAGCATTGTATTAAATTTTCAGCAAGTCATTCCCAGTCTCCCATGCAGATTAGAAGACAGAGTTTGCCTATTTTCTGTCTAGGCAAAATGTAATGGAAATGCTTCCTGTCAATGCCCACGGAGAATCAAAGACTCCGGCTCCATCTTTTAACATAAATTTCAAGGAATTCGTCAGTGATACATCATTGCTTTCAGCAGCTGGATTAGGGTGTGGAACAGGTGATGAGCTAAACTCAGTTTTCTGGAGATTAATTTTACTTAATGAATGGCAACGTTTAACAGAAACCTTTGTATCCTTTGTGAGACCTGCTTACAGAATTCCCTCCCTGCCCCACCCGGGGAAAGCTGTTGGCTTTCCTTCTACCTCCCAGTAAGCTTTTTGGTACCCATTATTGCTGTTTCCCAGGCTTGTCTCTGGGCTGATGGCCACGGAGGCTCTTCATTCAGCTGTCCTAGCACTGCAGTCAAAAGTTTGCTTGGCTTGGGCTCAGGGCACCAGCAGAGAGACCGTCACATCTCCTGGGAATCTTACTTTGAAAACTGCAGAGAAAGTTAAGCCTCTTTCAACAGCAGAGCTGAATCGAAAGGGGAATGTTTAGCATGTACAGAAGGGAAGTTGGGGTAGGGTTTGAAGAGCTGCAGCAGGTGTTTCACCTGGATCAGTGTATCAGGAGCAGCGGCTTTCACTGTACTCAAATTCAACTTCGTTTTTATTAACTGGAGCTGAATGCAAAAATGAAGCAGATCTCCCAGGCTTTGGGTAACTTATTTTCAGGAATCTTAGTGTGGTGTTTGCATGCTCTGAATATCTCTTTAATGATATTCAAACGTGGATACTAATATCTACTATTACTTATCGAGCCTTTTAAACAAATATCTTTGAAACAAAACATTCCCGTCACCTAAAGAAGGTGGATTTTCCAGGATTATTTTGCACATTATGCCCTTTAACTTTAAGCTCCAGATTTGGAAAGCAAAGCTGGTCTTAAATTTGCACAGCAGGGTAGAGTAGAAGAGTTTAGCCTGAAGTCCCAGCTGCTGTTAGCGTTGGAATCCAGCAGCAATTTGCATTACGTGAAAATCTGCGCTGTGGCATCTGAACTGTGGTGCCTCAGCAAAGAGCGAGGCGGTTCCCTCTGTTATCACCTAATGAATCTGCACAGTCCCGTGGAGAGCTGCGTTACCACCAGATCCAGGATAGAGCTGCAAGGTCTCATTGCGTGAGACTTGGACAACCGCTGTCCTTTCACTTCAAGCAATATTTAAACCCCTGGTACCTGTCGCCCTCCAGCCTGCCCGTGCGGATGGGTGGAAGGGCTCGGATGCCTGCTCTGCCCACGCCACGAGCCAGCCCAGGCTGGGAGCGGTGCTGGTGTGTCCGTGCAGTGCTAAGCCTGAGCTATGAAGCCCTGCAGAGCAGCATGGCTATATCAGTCTCTACTTCGTTGTTGGACTAAAAGTTATTTTGGCCTTCTGTTTGGAGCTGGCTTATGTCTGGGCAGCTTGGAGCATGGTTAGAGCAGATGTGTGGCTGTCTGGGTAGAGGCGAATGTGTCTGCCCATGGGGAGGTCAGCGTTTGGAAGCAGCGTGCACTCATCTCCTACCGCATAGCGAGCAACGCGGTCTGTTTTAGAAGGACCAAGGCAGCTTTCAGGTCTGGAAGCAGAACAGAGAAGTTGGACACTTCTCTGCTGTGGAAAGCCTTTTTTTATTGTTCTAGCAGATCACATCAGATCCACTTCCACATTTCGGTGCTTACTTCCCCCTTTATTTTCAGAACTGAGCATAAAGGAGTCACTTGTTCATTTGTGTTACTTGCTGTTTTGAGCTCAGGTTTTGGTGCCTTGCTAGGCTTATATAAAAAGGAAATTTAAAAAATCCTTGTTTTGATTACGTAACTTCTTAAAAATCCATCTCATTTTGGAATTTCCAGCTTGCTGAACTAGCATAAGTTTGTAGAGAGGCTTTAATTATCTCTAATTACTGCTGCAGGAATCTCTTTACTTGCTGATAAGGAATAGCATAATGTGCATCTGGCTCAGTTGCATGCTGATTACCTCCGTGTGTACACTAAAGATCTTGGCTTGATTTTCAAACACTAGTTCTTATTTTGGGGTTAGTAGAGAGGAGAAAAAGTCGGAGTCCAAGGAATCTGGTGATACTTGTCAAAAAGTTTAGAGGGAAAAGTCTAAGTATTGACCATCGTCTGTGTAACGTACATTGCCGCAGTGGAGCTGATAGATTGTCAAAAGCCCCGTCAGTCTCTCCCTCCTTGTTGCAGAGTATTTCCCGGCTGGGAGACCTAGCCCTCCGTGGAGGTGGGAGCTGGCCAGGCTGGTCAGCTGTGGTCAACCGGGTGCTGTGGTTTTTCTCATCGGTACACTTCTCAGAACACGCTGTTCCTCACCAGGGCTCTTGTCTGTCTGTCCCAGACCAGAACATCTTCATAGCATTAGCCCACATGGACATCTGTGTGTGCTCTGTTTGTGCTCTCTCTTCCTTCCCCACATGTGGGCTTTTCCAGGACAGCTTCTGGAAAGCCGAGTGTTTTGTTGTAGTTTTGGTTGACACTGTGTATATTTGTTTTGAGCACAAGCTCACACCAAGAATGTAAGTAAAACATAGAATCCAAAATTGCCTGTGGGGGACACTTGGACTGTGTTTGCAGTCCTTTGCACATCCAGTGCAGGACTTTATTCCTCTTGTTGTGTGTGTGTTGACCCATGTAAGTTCAGTTTTAAATAGAGCCTTATATAAAGTACAAGAGCTAGAATATTTCCCTTCCTCGGAAGGATGGTGATGGCAACATTTCAGTTGCAGTTACTGCACTGAGCGAGCAATGACAGTTGTTTCCGGGCTCAGCAGAGGTGGACATGGAGATGATACTGGCATGATGACGCTGTACTTCAGGCTGCTCTAAAAAACAATTAAAAATTGATCCCATATAGTTTCCTTTGCATAATATGCTGGGAAGCCAATACTGTCAGGAAGCACTGCCAGTTTTCCAGCCTGCCTGCAAGAGGGCATGTGTTCATATGTGTGAGCAGTACATCTATTTGTCAGCCTCAGACATCCATAAAATGTTCTCTCCGTCGTTCTGGCGTGAATGATTGCTGTTTGACTGCTGGCAGACTTGTAGTTCAGGATTATCATGCCCTTATCTCTTTATCCAGAGCCTTATCTGCCCATAACAGATACACTGCAGTAGTTCCTTGAATGATTAAGACTTGCATTGCTAATGTGCTAAAAGCTGGCTTCGGGGGAAGCAGGCCTTTTAATAAAGGTGTTCACTGTTTAATTTGTTGTTGGGCATCTTACAGAAAACTTGCTTTTTTAAACAGATACATACTTGTTTATAAAATATAAAGCAATTATTTTTTTACGGCCTAGGTGAAGTGCTTCACCACGTAAGGCTTTTTTTGTACTTATATTCATGTACGTAAAGTCAGTTTGCCATTACCTAGGGAGCTGTGGGGACTGGAACACGTTTGTTACCATAGAGGAAAGAGGAAGCACAGCAAAAAGACACGTGTGTAGGTTTGCGCAGAATCCCCATCGGGCCAGGGTTTAGGAACTTCACTCAGATATGGCTAAACTGCTTCTGGGTGCGGGCTGCTCCTTAGAAGCCGTGCTGCATCATCTGTACAGCTCTGTAGCAGACTTAGACCCAGCTCAGCGCTCTCTGGGTCTGTGCCATCGTTAACCCCTGACCTGGGTAACCACGGGTTTACTGCAGGAGCGTCCCTTTCTGTCGTAGGATATTTAAGTGCAGCGTTCAGCAAATAACCATTATCCTCTTTTTCTTCTCTCCATCCGTCAGGAGCTGGTCAGACTCACGATTGAAAAGCGGGACCATCCCTCTCCCACGAGCCCAGTAAAACCCAGTTTACCAGCATGTAAATCGGACAGGTGGGTCACTGACAAGGATTTCTTCTGTGTGCAGGGCTAATATAGAAGGGATAAGTTCTGGCTACTGTTAGTTGATTTAAAGCATTCAGTTGTTCTTCACAGTGGGTAGCGTAGTGTTCTTTGTGTAGCCTCATCCATTGCAGTGGGACCACTTGAAGAGAATTTGCTGTGATAGGAAAGATACCGAAACCTGGCAGTGAAGCATCCCTTGGCAGTGACACGTGCACACTGTATTCTGCAACTACATGGAATTCCACCTGCAGATGCAAATTCTGCCTTCTGCTGTGGGCGTATCTTATTGCATATGATTTAAAATACTTACCAATCTGTCGCCACGCCGCATTCCAACTGCGTTTTATCACCTACAGTCTGTATTTTGCTCGTTGCAGCCCGTCAGAACTTCCCCTTACAGACCGAGAAATGGAGATCCTCAACAAAACAACTAACATGACTCAATCCAACGAGCTACTGACTGACTCCATGGATGAAGAAGTTGCACCTCCTAAACCACCTCTGCCTAGCATTCGTGTGGCAGAAAACAGGTAATACTGGCCACCCAGCTGACTGAAGAATGCCAGTGGCTCTTGCCAGGGTCTTGTTTGTTAAACAGTCTTGCAAAACTTGCACAAAAGTGGTCATGAGGAGGGTTAGTGATGCCTGTGAATTTCCAGTCCTCCGGAGTAATTCTTCCCTGCTCCTGGACACTGTTTATGACTTTGTGTTCTCTCTGTCTTGTTTTGAGCAGCACACTTCATTATCAGTGTTTTCCTTTCCTTCTTCTTCTGTGAGGATAGTGCCGTGCCCGGAGATCCATGCATGAGAGGCATCACATAAAAGCATAAGAGCCTTATTTAAAACTCTGTGAACGCTGCACTGTGTCTTGTGCCGTTGTACCCAACGGGAAGCGTTCTGTCAACCTCAGCGGGCAGTTGTCTGTCTGTCCTGCATACCCAGGTTGTTCTGCATTGCTTAGCAGCTTCAGAGTGAAAGGAGCCAGTAGTGCATGAAAAAAGATCTTATACTTGGTTGTTCTTACCCTGTTCTCTGAGTAACCACATGAAAGTTTCTACGTTCTATTTTGAGAAGGAAGAGAAAACCCCCGATCTGCAGGTTTCTGGTCTGTGTGTATGATGTTTTACTTCTCTAGTAGTAGTGGTGGTGGATGGTGTGAAAAATACATGTCGTGCTAGTTTGAAAATGCGGTGTTCCTTTGCGGCTGGCAGCAAGCGTTACATTTCTATGTATTTTATTAATTCTTATGGTTTATGTAAAAATTTCCTGGTATATTCCAGGAAGAGAATGTATGCGCTCTTGGGAACCTCGCAGGCTTGACAATTACCAGAATTATGCGTCATTAGAAGCAAAAGCTAAAAGTGCAGTGGTTAAAATCTCACTAGTTACTGCTGATGAGCGTATCTGAAATGGGTTCAAGCCAAAATGTGGACCCTCAGAGTCCACGCGGTGAGAGCAACACTGACCGACCATCTTGGTCCCTGAGGTTCACCAGGAGAGTAAAAGGGCAGAAAAATATTTTTTCCTATCCTGTAAATTTTTGAAACTTTGAACATTTTTCAAACTTGGAAGGTTTGAGGTGTGACTTCTGTGAATGGAAACAATATTTGGGTCAACCGAAACATTTCATTTGGATTTTCACCACTTTTATGAAGAAATAATTACTGTGCTAATTAGCTCCATTAAAAAATAATTTTTTAAACAGCAATTGTTTTTGTCTGAAAAATACCAGCTCTTTAACAACCTTAAAGAAAATCAATCACTGAACAGAACCTTACCTGTGAGAGTATTCTTAAATTTCTATTTATTAGCATATACACTTTGCTGAATAGCTCCTGGCCAACTTTGGACAAGAACCTGTGAGCTTTGAGCCTGGCGAGTCAAAGGCTTTCAGGAAAGCAAGCTTGTGAAGCCTCTAAAAGTCTTTTTGCTGGAAGAGTAATGGGAGCATTGATGCCTTTTGTGTCTTGCAGCCCTCCACCAGCATTGCCCCCTAAAAAACGGCAATCGGCACCTTCCCCAACCAGAGTGGCCGTTGTGGCCCCCATGAGCCGAGCCACCAGCGGGTCCAGTTTACCGGTTGGGATCAACAGACAGGTAATGGTGTCACTGCTTTGTGAAAGTGAAGGGAAAAACGTGCTGTGAACTGTCACAGATGCTCAGGGGAATGCCGTGACCTGCAGCTCCCTGCACGCCTCTGCTCGTCCCAGACAGCCCCGTATGGGAGAGCTCCAGAGCGGGAGTTTTAGTGGCAGGAACGTTGGTAGAATAAATAACGTGAAGCAGCTTAATTTTTTTTTTAATGGTGTTGTTGGATTTAATTAGCAGATTGCTAAAAACTTTGTTGCCTTGGGCTGCAGCAGAGTGTGACAGTGTGAGCGGTTGAGTGTTGCTGCGATGAGGGCACAGAGCGGCTGCTGAGCTTACCGAGGTCTCGCCAAGGTTTGCTTACAGGCCAAAGGAGCACGTGGCATATCGAGATCAGAAGCCTTTCTTCACCCAGTCACCATTTAAAACATCTTTTAACCCAAGCAGTAGTTTGAGCAACTGCTCTGGTCACTGCTAGTGCTTTGGGGAAATCTGTACATTTTCTGGTAAAAGGGAAAACTTGGGACTGGGCATTAATCGTATTCCATCATTTGTACTAGTCTGGGGTTTACGAGGTTGTAACGGCTGAGTTTGCTTTACACATTAAGGAACTTACTAACTCAGCAGTGAGGACCTAAATTGTACTAAATTGCACCAAAATCAAATCTTGTCCTCATCCCCAAAGCCTCAGCTCTGGCTTAGGGAGCCTCTGCCATCGTTTGGCTGACCCAGATAAAGCCGTGGCAGTTCTTCAGTTACTGGTACAATCACGCTTCGGTTGTTTCACAGGAGTGGGAATACTTGAGGGGTTCACTCTTGGGTTGATAAGCTTGAGGTGATTTCCAAAATAGAAATGTAATCATAGGCACAGGAAGTTGTATCTCACTCTAGCTTATTTTCCCTTTGCATGCACCCAAGATAAACAAATATTTGCTAAAACCCCAATTATTTAATGAGAAATCTTGCAGTCTGGTTACCTAGTACCAGTGCCTTGACAAGCAGGCATCAGATGTGTGTAGTGGTGAGGAACTCTGTCATCTTCTCAGCATCTCTGAAGTCCAGTGTGGGTCACAGCATGCCCTACTTGGAACCAAGAACACACAGAGCTCCCTGGCATGGGCTGTTTACCAAATCAGGGGTTTTCTGTGGTCCTCAAGAGCTTGTCTAACCAGAGAGGGCTAGCGGCACTGAGCCTCTCTCCTCCTGTGAGGTGTTTGCTCCCCAAGCTGCATCTTGCTTGCTAGCGAACTGCCAAGAGTGACGGTGGTTTGATTTCTTTTGCTTAAGGATTTTGATGTCGACTGCTATGCCCAGAGAAGGTTGTCGGGTGGAAGCCACTCGTATGGGGGGGAATCTCCTCGCCTCTCACCATGCAGTAGCATCGGCAAACTCAGCAAGTCTGACGAGCAGCTCTCTTCCCTGGACCGCGACAGTGGCCAGTGCTCCCGCAACACAAGCTGTGAAACCTTAGGTAAGCAGGGGGTTGTCCAGGGCTGCTGGCAGAGTCCCCTTCACTCTCGTTTGGGAGCTGTCATAGCTGTGATGCAGAAGTAAATGGATTGCGCTTGCAACTGTCATCTTGTAGTCGCTGCAGGCAGCTCTGCACAGAATTATATCCTGTTGGATAGGAAAAAGCCCAGGGGAATGTGTTTCCCTAGCTATAGATGATTGTGTTCAAGCTCAATTCAGCTCTCAAGTGGAATGTTTTGTTGATTTCAGCCTTGTCTGCAGAAATGACAGTCCTGGTAGACTAAAGTGATGCTGTTTCTACATACTAGGAAAGAAAAAAAGATAAATATGAAACTTAAATAACCTCTGCAATGATCTACCTACTGAATTTTTATTATTTGTTTGCTAGTGTAAATAAATAATGGTAAGGGTTTTATTAGGGCTGGACATTACAGAAGGCGTAGCAAGATGGTCCCTGCTGCAAGGAAGTACCACTCTGATTGAATGAACTGATTAATTACCTGATGGAATGGGAGGGAGAGGATTGAGAAGGGCTAAATAGTAAGAGAGAGAAACTAATCCATCGTTCTCCCATCTCCTCTGTTTGACCAGATCAATCGGATCCCTATGATCCGGACTATGAATTCCTGCAGCAGGACCTCTCCAACGCTGACCAGATACCTCAGCAGGTGCCAGGTATCCTCAGCCCATTGCCAGAGTCTTTGGGTGAGTCTGGCTCCCCTTTCCATGGACATGCTTTCCAGCTCCCACAGGGCAGCTCTCCTCCACTGGAATTCTGCAGCCTCTCGGGAGCAGCGCAGCCAACAGAGACTCCTCCAGCTTTACCAGAAAAGAAGCGAAGGAGCGCAGCCTCTCAGACTTCAGATAACTCAGGCTGCAGGGTGTCCTATGAGAGGCTCCCTTCCCAGTATGATAACATCTCGGAGGACGACATGCAGAATGCGGCGTCTGTCCCGTCAGTACCTTTCACGCGGTTTGCTGCTGTTTTACCTTTCCAGCAAGGAAACTCTTCAGCACCGGTTGAATTCATTGCTGACTTTGCTGCTCCGGAATCTAACAGTGACCCAGAGAAACCCCCACCTCTGCCAGAGAAGAAAAACAAACACAGTAAGCAAGTTCTTACGTTTGGGTTTTACTTTTAGCTTTCCCTTTCCTTGCAGGTGTTGTGCTTCTGATGACCACTAAATAATGATGACCCCAAGGTAATGCCCTTGCTTACCTGAGGCTGAGTGTCAAAATCACTTAATCAAAGGCATGAAAGGGAAAGTCAGTCCTTTGGCAGACAGGGAGTGACTCTTGGAGCCAGGAACAATCCAGGCCCAGGGGAGCTGGCATCATGCAGCATCTTCACTTATCACAGTGAGACTGTTTTAATTCTCTCTTCACTTGAGTGCAAATCTTTGAGGTGCTCCGCCTTGCAGATCTTCCTGGATTATCTTCCCTTTTTATGTCCATTACTTACCCCTACCCCCATTTTATGAATATTTTCCCACTGCAGAAAAGAATTGAGTGCTCTCCAAGAGCTTCGGAGAAAGGGCTGCTTTCTCTCCAAAACCGAGCATTGCCAGAGCAGTTAGTTGGCAATTGGAACATAGTCACATAACTGTGCAAGACAACACTATTAACCTAGCGTCCAGCACTGCTGCTTTGCCATGGGATCTCATTTCCTTTGGATGCCTAAGAATTTTCCACGTCGTTAAAATGAGCAGCCTCTAAATGCGGAGGCTCGCCATCCCCAGCCAGATTCCTGGCACGCCACTACTGACTGCGACACAGGCTCGCGACCTTCTTCTGATTTCCTTCATTTTCATGGCTAAAAACATATGAAACCTCTTGCCAAAAAAGCAGCCATGCTGATCTGCCAAGGAAGGCTGCGGACAGCACCATGAGATCCAGCAGATGCTAGTTTACTAGTCACTGGCTTGCTTTGCAGTTGTGTGTTGCATGAGGAGGTAGCATGGACAAGATCTGGATCAACAGCCTTGAGTTGGTTGGCAGCCTGAGTGGTGGGAAAGTGCTGAGCTGGCCGCCTGACTCATTTCTGCAGTTCATAGTCTTTTCACTGAGAATAAGGTGGAAATGAGATGAGTGTGTCATGCAGCAGGGTCAGGATTCTCTCATTCCTATGGTCGGCTACTCCGCCAGCCGCTGTTTTTTAAAAAGTGCATTGGCTAAAAGCATTTCCATTATCCCTAAGGGACCAGTCCACATCTGTAACCCTCTGGGATTTCACTCATAACACAAGACTTGACCCACCTGAAAGTGAGGTTTGTCTTGTAGTTGTGTCCCCACATGCAGGAATTCACCTTTATCCCTCTCTGGTAAGCAACCAGTTAAAAGATACCAAAAGCAGCTAAAAAGGAGCTGAGATATTTGTTTGTAGACAACAGAAAGGAAATAAATGCTGGCACAGGGCATAGCCAAGGCTGTTTGTTATGGCTTGTGCCGTTCAAAATACTGTGCAAGGGGCTGTGATACAGAGTCTCTTGCCTGCAGGATCAGATCCTTGTGGGCTCTGCATATTGATAGCAGGGGCTGGGCCCGGGTGCTTTGGCACCACACTGACTGGGGTGCAGGGAAGTGACCTCTAGACACGTAGGCAGCATTAGGCAGATGCCTGGGTGAATCTTGAGTAAGAGGTCATTTTACAGTTGAAAGAGAGACCTGAGCTGTTGTTTTTTCTCTTTCAGCCCCATGTCTTTGTTTTCTGTTATCATGAGATGTCAAGGAGTTACTTAAAAACAATTTTAAAAGCTGTCTTCTGCATTATTGCCCATGCAGGCTTTTAACCTCAATACCAAGGCCTTGTATGTGAATTTTCTTTGATCTTACAATAGAGTTAATTGTTATCTGTGTCTGGCACTATCAGAAGCTCTGGCGGTATTGATCAGATTGCATTGTTAGGAAAGGTAGGAGCAGTTACCTAATGTGTTGTTGGCTCTGATGGTTTGATTGAGCATCCTTGCTGCAAGGCTTCTAGTAGTATTTGGGCTGGGGATTTTTCTAATTGCATTCATGTGACACTGAGAACTTGTTTTAGATTGTCTTTACTCCACAGTATATCACACCACAGATCTGTGGTTGTTAGTTTTACTTTTATTTTCAACGTTAAAAGAGCAGTAAAACATTACTCAGGCTGGATGGTAGCACCAAGGATTTGGGTTTTTTTTTTGCCCGGAGGCTGATGCATGTAGATATTCTTGTGTAATCACATACGTGAGGCAATGCTGCTTCCACAACACAAACAAACTCCTGGGATCCAGAGGAGATGCATGAGTTTAGTAAAAAGATCTAGAGCTCACAGAGATGGGACTTGGTTGGAGTCCCTTTGTTGTGGGGCATCTTTTGGTAGTTGGCAGGAAATGTTGCAGCAGAGACTTTGGTGGTCTTTTTATGGGTAATATACAGCAAATCCTGCTTGAATTAACCATGTGTATTGCTGTGAGCTGTGCTCAGAGGGACTTCCGAGAGTTGACTTCTGTATAGTTTAAACAGAGGGGTGATAAGGCTTTAGTCTGGCATGAAATGAATTATTGTTGTTTTACTGTGCTATGAGAATACGTTTTACTCTGCTGAGGGCAAATTACTCCAGACTTCTACTTGAGCACCAGCGTTGTGCTCCTGCTATACGGGACACAGATATGGAGCAGCTTCTGCCATGGAGAGCTCAGAGTCAGAAATAACACGATCCTCCCCCCAGACGTCTTGGAAACTGGTGGTGAGGCACTTATTCATGTTTCCTTCCCTGTCAGTGGGAACAAAATGCAGCCTGGTGCCCTCTAAGCAGCTGGTATTTAACTGCAGGAACCATGCTGAGGGCAGTCCAGGCTTAGCCAGCGGATAATGCGAGCTCTTTGAAAAACAGCTCTCCTCCCAGAGGTGACAGCAAAGCCTGGCTCATTTGACCTTGACTTCTCCAGTGAGTTGATGTGCAGTACAGCTTAAGAATTTCCATTCTTTTGGCTGTTGCCCATGCACACAAATCTGTTGCGCTTGTGCAGGGCCAGTTGTAACACAGGCTGCTGACACAGTGCCAGGAGTCGGGCTAGACCTTCAGGGAGTCCTCCGCATCGGATGCTACTGTGCCTTACCTCTGTTGCAGATGTACCTTATTGCTGATAATCTTCTAGCAATTCCTTGCAGCCTTCAATAACCACTGGTCCGAGAGTGTTGTCTGACAAGAGGTCAGGTCACTTGCCGCTTTCTCTCCTCTCTGGCAGCCGAGTGCTGCTTCCAGAGCCGGTGACCGCTCTCCCCGGCTGCACGGCGAGCTGGCTCGGGTGCTGCTGGTGTGCTCTGAGCCATACCTGGGACTGCTACCGTGTGGGCAGAACTGCTAGAAATCCCTGAGCAGCTTTAGCTCCTTCGGAAATGACAGCCAAGGCACTGCAAGCAGATTGCTGGGAAGGTGTTCCTAGCCTCAGTGTGAGATTTTATGCTTTTTTTGTTTCAAATATTTTCTGTCTGGGTGCAGAACTGACATAAGCTGGGCATGTAGTGGGAGAGGTTTCTCTCTCACGCCTCTCTTCTTTCCTGGGGTGCTGCCTTGAGACTGTCACTCCACCCCAGCTGCTCACCGTGGAGGTTGCAGCCCCCATCCCTCCCTCTGCTCAGAGTCGCTGCAGGGCGTGCAGCCTGATCTGAGCTGGTGATGTAATTTCCCATCTGCTTTTTAAATTTCTGACTTGTTAAAAACCACAGCAGAGAGGTGAAGGGATGGAGGGAGGGGGGAGAGAGAAGACCCTTTGCAAACAGCGATCTCGGGAGCGGTCCTGCTCCCTTACTCTCCTGGTGAAGATTGGCAGCATTTTAACGATGCCCGTTTTAATTTGGACTCTGCAGTCTCTGGTCCTGAGCCAGGTTCGTATTTCACCATCCCAACTGTTTTTCACTTCACCTAAAAACAGAGAAGAAGACGAAGCAGAAGCAGAGACATGCTCACCTGCCCTGGACTAGTTGTAACAAGCAAGGCAGGGGAGCTGCCATGACAATGGGATGCATTAGCCTCATAAAGAGCTGAGATAAAAGAGCTCTTCATTATTCCCTTGCAGATTGAGTTAAGGCTCTCAACAGCATCCAGCCTTACTACCTTGAGTTACAGTAATTTAATTTTACACAAGCGTCTAATGCGATACCCTTTTCACCGATGCTTCCCAAGTGGTAGTGTCATACAGACAGCTGAACCCAGGAGCTCCCAGCTGTCGGTCCTGAACGTTGTCTTCAGATCTAGATGTTGAGTGAAGCACTGTTCTTGTAGGTTACTCCACATAAAAGAGTCGGTCTGAATTTAGCAACGTCTACTGCATTACACCAGAACTGCCAAGTCTGATTTCTTGGCTTTTGTCCTGCTCCGTTGATGAGCTCTCAAAATGTGGCCTTTTCCCTCAAGCTCTTGTCCTCTACACTTCTCCAAGGAGTCTTGATCCTTAGTTCACTTCACTTCGATCTTCCGTCAGCCTTCTTCAGATCTTATCCTCTAAAGTTGTTCTGTGATGCCGAGCCATTTTTCAGGGCACAGGTATTTGTAGGAGAACCTCAGTCAACTGAATCACTGATATTTGAAAACAGTTTTCTAGCAGTTCTGCATTTTCTGCACCAAGACTCCTTCATTGTGATTTCAAATAAGAGAATATTGCCAGCACATGCTTCTTTTCACTGTTAGGCTGAAATTCGTGTGCACAAGCAAATTTGACCTTGGCTTTAATGTGAGTGCTGAGACCAGCAGATGAGTGGGCACCAGCACAGCCCAACACACGTGTGCGTGCAGTTCGAAACCTCTGCCGCGCTCCCTTCTAGAAGGAGAGGTCTGAACCAGCAAGGGTGGTGACTTACCTCTGAAGTGATGCTGGGAAAGCAGGAGGGCAGCTGGAGGAGGAAGAGGAGCAAGGCTCGGTTTGCAGGGCGTGGTGGAGGTCAGAATTTCAGCAGCCTTGGCAGAGCTGGGCAGGAGCTGGCAGTGCTGCAGGACACGAACAGGTTGTCCCCTGGCAGGACCATGCAGAGTCACAGGATGGGGACAGCAGGTGTTACCGGTCAGGATTGACATCCATCAGCTGAGGCTTCCTGTGCTCCAATTGCCACGACCTTTTGGGGGTTTTTTAAATTATTTTCTCTCTTTATTCTGTTTTTTGAAGGAGGGGTATCATTTTGTGGGAAGGGGCAGCTGTGTTAGCTCCATTTCTAAATGGAGTTTAAAATATCAGAGGAAATCTGAAAAAAGGTACAAAAAGCAGGTGCAAAGCAACTCCTTCCTGCCGACACGTTTGCACGGCTGCATCCTGTTTGAAGTAGGCTGGCCCGTAGCTCTGCGTTGGCAGGTGAACAGAGGGCTCTGCCTTGCAGCTAGTGTGGGAACCAGCTTCACGATCTGCAAATACTGCATTGTGGCCATTGTATTTATAGCTTTTCACTGAAGTCATCCATTCATTTCAGCTCTACTGCTGAAATGCCAGCAGAAGCTGAATAATTGCCACCTAATGACCAGATTTACAAAAACTGACAACTGCTTGTTTATCAGGAGACAGGGAGGAATGATCACCAAGTATCTTGTGCATGACAGCCTATTTACAAAAAGGCCTTGCTTAGTCCTTTTTAGGATGCTTAAATACATCTGTTTCTCCTGTTCTCAGGTATATGGAAGAGAGGTCTTTCTTTATTTTACATTTATTAAGTACACTTCTGATCCTCAGTAATTCTGGCAGTTTGTAGTAGCCTTTCCGTTATCATGGATGTCATTCTCCCCCTCCAGCATTAAAATGTTGCAGCAGTAACTGATCCTCTGTCAGAGCTGCACAGGCAGACCTGTGCGGGATTTTTCCTAGATTTCGGAAGGATATTGTACAGATGGAAAGATCCTTTAAATGAGGTTTGATCCCGTTTAATATTCCCATTGAACCACAGCTCAGAAAAGAACTGGAGATGATAAGATGCTTTTAAAAAGGGATGGGAGCAAATGGTGTTGGGGTTGAGCCAAGGCACAGTCAGTGGCACTTTTAGAAGGTGAGTGTCTTGTACCAGCATTGGCAGTGGCCTGTAAATAGCCAAGGGAGAGATACAGCCAGTCTCGCAGGTTGATGTTCTCCAATAAGTTTTATCAGCTCGCTAGAATGGAGAAAGGTGGTAAGGCTCCTGCTTCTAGAAATCTTGCTGACTACAGATACGAGACTTCTTATAGGCACAAGAATTATTATAGATTTGTTGTCAAGTTTGCATCTTTGTACAAGATGATTCGTGCCTCCTAGAAAGCAGACTAAAGTTATTTTGGGGTTTCTTGGTGACTTTGGGCATTAGCTGTTGAGAAATATTCTCAAAATTGACATGGGTTGCTTGGGGAAGGGGCTTGGGCTAAGCATCAGTGGATCAGACATCTCCAGTAGCTGTTCGGAGACCTCACTGGTTCCGTAAACTTGTCGGATGCGTTTGTGGCTGCAAGGTGGATGGCAACTGAGTGTTAAACACATCACAGATGCCGTACTGCTGCCAGCCTGCAGCAAAGCCCAGCTGACAGTGGCATGGCCTCACTCTCAGTTATCTGGAGAACGCTCGTTGCAGCTGCAGCACGTGGAGCAGGAGCAGTGAGTGTGTCCTTTCTTTGTATTGCAGTGATGGCCTATATGCAGTTTGTGGAAGATTACTCAGAGCCACAGCCGTCCATGTTCTACCAGACCCCTCAGAACGAGCACATCTACCAGCAGAAGAACAAGCACCTCATGGAAGTCTACGGCTTCAATGACTCCTTTATCAGCTTAGACCCCTCTCAAGATCTGGCACCTCCTCCCGCTCTCCCACCGAAGCAGAGGCAGCTGGTGAGTGACATCTGCGGTGCCGGCCCCGGCAGGGCACACCAGCTCCCAGGAACAGCTCTGTTCTTGCTACTCCTGTTTCTGACAGGCTGCAGTGGTGGGAGGGTGTCTCGTTGGTGTTACCACATCATGCTCCTTGTCATCTTGTTAACGTGTTTTTAGGCATTTTGCATCACCTACTTTGAGCTCCTTTCTAACCCCCATGTTCAGACTGTTCCCCGCAAACTCTGAAAGTCCTAAAATGTCCTAAAAATGAAACATTAGTCTCCCACATGGTGTGGCTGAATCCGTGCCAGACTTACAGCCTTGTGTAACGACAACTGCTTTGAAGATTCTGACATGCTGGGCAGCACAATTTTCAAGAGATTGCTGCTCTGCTGTTCCCAGTGCTGTTTTGAAGCTGTTGTCAAGGATGCCACTAATAATAACCATTTAAACGTAATAACTGATTTATGGCTCGGTCTTTGCCAGAGCCACAGAACTCTGGTGTAGCCATTATTTAGCTTGTACTTGTTTTCTCCACATTAGTCCCCTTGTGTGATTCAGGATTTTACCAGGTTTCCAGTGTTCTTCTGGCTCTCCTAGACTGCCAGCACAAAAACATGCATCCACATGTGTGTGGGTGGTGGGTTTAACATTACAGCAAGTGCCATTTTCCACGTAGGGGATGAAATCCTGGCCTCGGTGATGGCAGCAGCAGGTTTGCTTCCAACCTCAGTGGAAGCCTTAGGGGTTTTGTTTATATTTGTTATCTATTTAAAAAATAAAAAAGCATCTTTTGTGCTGATATACTTAAATTGGCCGTGACTAACAAAACAGGTGGAAATGTAGGAACAGAGCTGTGGTCTTGCCATCGTGAGGGCGACTGTTGCAATATTTCTTCACGTTATCTATACTACAGTTTGACTGTCCCAGGTTGTAACTTTTTAATCAAATGGGAGAAGCAGCCGAGCACTCTCATTTTGGGATTTGCATAGCTACATTCCTGTGGTGCAGGTAGGAGTCCTCAAAAGATAAAGTGGCACTTCCAGCTAAACTAAACTGAGCATTAGGCTTTACTGCTTTGTGGGGATGAGACCTTAAACACCCGTGTCCTGTGTGTGTCCTTTGTAGGGATGCTGGAGAGTCTACGGGACTCCTCTCTGAAGGATCAGGCAGTTCTCCAGAGGCTGTCGTCCCCTTGTCAGTGTGATCCTTGCACTGTCACTTGTACCTTGTAGTCCCCTGCCCTACCTCCTCCTCCTAGAGGTGGCTGCTCCTTAGTGACAGTTTCCCATGGTGGCTTGGTCTACGCAGTCATGAGAGAGGGTGTGTAAAGCACAGATTTACTGTAACCGTTGCGCAGAACGGAAATTCTGCTCCATTTCTGATTTTGTCAGCTGAAGCAAAGCATTTCTTTACTGCCCTTTAATCATTACCTGGGTAGCCAAGATGTCACTGGTTTGCCTGCTGGGCATTCTTGTAGTTTTACAAGCTGATACCATCGAGGCGTTGCTTGCAGTTTCCTGAAGCAAAGGTTCCTTCAAGTGCAGCCTCCCACCTTTACCTTCATCTCTCTGTTGGGAAAGAGGTGCAAGCAGACAATGGCTCGTTCGCTTTACGATAAAAGCCACCAGACTCTCGTTCCTCTGCTCCTGCTGCCGTGAGAGCTTCTGAAATAACAAATCACAAGGGCATCAGCTGCTCTAGCAGGAGGCAGGTTTTACTGGATGGACTCCTCTATAAAATAGTAACTAGGAAGCCCTTTCTTGTGAGCTTCACATCTTATTTACGAAACGTACGTTATATTCAACAAGTCAGAGCTGCAAAAGCCTAGATAGACCTCAGCCTCCCTCAGACTCCTTACTTATCAGAAATTCAGGGGAAATTCCTTACTAGTATTTGTTACTTACAGTGTGATACCTCCCTTTTGTGCAAATGATACAGAATTTTGAATTGGATTGAAAAAAGGCTGGACATCACAGTTCTCCAGTATCTCAGCAGTACCAGTGAGGGCCCATAGCTCACACTGGAGATACCAAGTTTCCAGCTTGCAGGTTGCCACAAAAAATAGTAATCTGCTAGAATTGGCTGCTTGGCAGCCAGAAGCAAGAGCCAGTTCCTCTTTTGGGCATCTGCCCCACACTCCATGGGGTAAAAAAAAGGCAGCGGGGAACAGCTTGTCTCTCCCTGCAGCAGCTGTCCATGGGGGAACTAGAAGGGGGGGGCAGGAGTTTATTTTTAAGGGATTTATGAAACAAAGAAGATTTGAAGGGTGATTTTTGTCATGCCTCTTGAGCTCAGAAAGGCATATTGGTGTGTCTGGCCCTGATGAGCTGCCTGAATAGCGGTTTGTTTAGCGAGCCATTATATGCATTGTTTTACAGTCAGCGTTTCTTATCCTTTATTCATAGCCTTTTCTGTGCTCTCTTTCTTTGTGTCTCCTGTCTCTTGCTTTCTTCCCCCTCTTCAGCAGGCCTCCTATGCTGCCTCTTCTTTCTCTTCTGTCTCCTACTGTGTCCAGCAAACTAAAGTGCCCTTCACCCCCGAGGACTCCGGTGCCACTCAGGGCCTCACTATGTCAGTCTCTAACTCCTTTCTCAACCGGCACAGCTCCTTTCCTGTGCATTCGGTGAGTTGCTCTCTGCACTTCAACACGTCTGCGTGTTTGTGTCGGTGAAACGCTTGCGTGCAAATACTGTGCTTGCGCCCTCGGTCGCAGGTAAAGGTGGAGGTTCTTCTGGGGGCTTTTGAACTCGCGTAGCAATCAGCCAGGTGAGAAAAGCCACGCGTCCGTCTTGCTGCGTGAAGCGCCGGGGAGGTGCGGCTGTCCTGAGGATTCACGCGCTGGGGTTGGCACAGTGGTGAGGGGCTAATGGAGGAGAGCTGGCCCGTGTGCCCAGGCTCACTCCTTTGACCTGCATGTTCCCCAGGCTGCACGTTGGAGCTGCAAAGTCTTTTTGTTCCATTGCATAACGTCAGCGATGTGGATGAGTCGATTAAAGGCTGCCGTGTGAATCTGGCCTTTGGAGAAATGACGAGATGCTGTCCCTGAAATACAAGGATTTAGTCACACATATGGAACAGTGGCTGCAGCTCCTTAATGGTTTTTTTTTCTAGAGAATGGCCTCTACCAGATCTTTCATCTCATATTTGCTTGTCTACTTCCCTTCACGACTCCTGGTCCCAAACAAGCTCAGTGGCTTGTATGATTTGCTGACGAATGAGGGGGTTTTCTCTCCTACAGCACTTGTGAGCAGTCTGAAGAGAGAACCACAGGAGGAGCTGAGAACTATTTAAATCAAAATAAGAATAATCTTAGAGCGCTGCTTAAATCTGTGATCAGTTGCTTAAATTAAATGATAGTAATAACAAAGCGTTAATGTAATGACATTAAAGCTAACCATGGGATTCCGACAGCTCATCAGTCTGGGGCTCGTTTGCGTGGTTATGCTCTGATTGCTGTGTGGTGACAACTGAGAATAGGCTATTTTTTAACAGTGACCTGGATGTTTAGTAAATTAGACTTCTTCTGGAGAAGAAATTTATCAGACAAGAGTTGAGAAAATTCAGAGGTGTTCAATTAGTCAGATATTAAATATTTGAAAATGGTATCCTCCTCCTGTGCGACTGCTGTCCTCCCATTTCAGCACTTACTCATGCTCTCAAAATCAGTGATAATCAAGCGTCCAAAGAAGAAGAAAGTTTTCAAGTACTTTACAAGTAGCACTACTTCACAAGCAATGAATTAAAGCATTTGACTTCCACTTGCTGAGAGTGATATCATAGTTTTGCTGCACGGGTGAAAAGGCTGAGGTGTGGGAAGGTTAGTGCTTGCATCAATTTGTGGTAAACAGTTTTAAAATTTGAAGTAATGCAGAAGTTCTGAATTATCGAGCCCTCTAGTTTGATAGTGATCCTTGCAAGCAAAATGCAGACTGTAAGAGCAGGTAAAAGCACTTCACTATTTTTGTTTTAATTGAGAGGCTATAAATATGATACGTTCTAAAAATAGGTGGGCACTTTCATTTGAAAATACGTCCTGGTTGGATTAAATGGTTATCACCTACTTAATTGTCCTGACCTGATCTCATCTTGCTTTGGACTACATTATTCTGGATATATTATTTCATGAAATGTTAAAACTTCATTTAAAAATCCTTACTTGTTTTTGCAAGGATTTGTTGTGAAGAAAATAAATGCCTGAGCATGAGAACAATTAGGCAGTGCACTGTCAAATGCACAAAGGAAATAGGATGTATTAAAAACGGTGATTTTTCCATTAATGCCTTTAAATTATGGTAATCTCATAGTTGCTCATGACTCTAGCTGGTCTATTTTTTTACAGGCAAAAATGAGATTTTCACTATGACAGTGTCTCTTTGTCTCCAAGCCACAAAATACCAATGTCCTTACATGCATCATAGCTGACCCATGTAATACCATAACCATGGTTTATCCCATTTTCCCTGTCCCTAATAAGACAGAGATGTGAAACAGCTGTCAAGGTTTGGATCATTCCCAGGGTGACACCCTGCATTTCAGCACTGTGGAGAACCAGAGCCCCTCTCGCAGTCTGCTGCCGAGCGTGGACTGGAACGAGCATGCGGTTTCTTGAGAGGGATGCCACGAGCTGCACCAGTAACACTTTAAACACAGTGCTCTGCTCCTCTTATTCTCGTGTCTCCGTTTTTCTGCTCTCACCAGAGGAAGGCCACTCAAGTGACCACTGTGATGAACAATAATCCTGTTAAAAAATAAGCATTATGTTTCCACCAGCCCCAGCAAGGGAGTTAATTCTAGGGAGAGCACACCCTTCATGTACCAGCCAGTGGAGGAGTTGGCCTCTTGTGTACCCACATATCAGTGGTGATTATCAAATCTCTTTAAATTGTCTCCTACATTAATCATTATCCATTCCGTACAGGAAGCAAAAGCCTCCATAGATCAATGCCAGGAAGTCAGAGCTGATAACCGCAGTGGCTCTCCATTGACCCAACGGGAGCGGAGCGTTGCAGGTTTGCCAAGCGTAGCCAATTTTCAGAAAGTGCCCTGTGCTTTTTCCTTCCCTGGAGACTGGCCTGGGGTGGACAGCAGGAGACAGCCCCGGAGGGAGGACCTGGCCCTGTACCCATCTGTTCCCGTGCAGCAGCAGGAAAGCTGAGCCTACACCAGTGTGTTAGCCCGTTAGCTCTGTGCTCACGGTGAAGGACTAGTGCCCTACTACTGATTTACAGGGCTTAAAAACACTGTTTCAGACAGTGTTTGGAAGCACAGAAGAGGTGAAGTTGTTCAGAGCATCTTTCTCTTTTAATGTTTAATGCATGAATTTCTTTTCTAGAACCCTGACTCTCCTTTCTGCTCAGCGCTGCAGACGCTGCTGCAGTCCAGAAGCCACCACTGCTCTGTCAACCCACTAATGGCGCTTTTCCCTTCTTTGCAGGAAATTGTGTCAGGGGTAATAGCTTTTACTGGATAGAGGCAGATCTTGAGCAACTGGATCAAACCTCATGGGTTTGGCAAGTCGAGCTTGTTTTTTACCCAGTCTGATTCGCGTCTGGCCACTGTGCCAGCAAAGGGTCGTTTGTAGTGTGGGCTGGTGGAGGAGCTGCAGCATCGTAGTCCCCATCCCATGCACAGCTGAGCTGTTAACTCCCACACTGGTGGGACAACTGGATTGTACTGTCAAGAACCATTTGAGGGATTCTCATCTCTTTTGAAAGTCCTTTCTATTGATAGACAGTGGGGAAGGAGGGATGCCATATGAAAGCATCCTCCTTGGTGATCGTTGGCAGTAGTTTTTCTCTAGCTGATCGCCTCCCACCCTTCTTCTTGCGAAGACAGAGATACTGTCCTTGGGTTTATTAACTCCTTGTGCTGTTTGACTGGAAGTGGGCGGTATCTGGTATCTGAATGGCAGGAGTCAAATCTTGACATCTCATTACTTCCTGGCAGCTGGGAGACTCTGCGCTGGATAGAGAAAATCAGTCCGGTAACAAGCTCTACTGCTATCCATCCACATACTTTCCACCAGAGCCTGCAGAAAGCCTTGTGTTCAATTCCAGCTAGGAAGCTTTTCCTCGCTGAAACAAGGAAGGCAGTTGTTTCTCTGAGGCGTGTACATGCCATTAGTGGAAATTTGGCTGCAGGCTCCACTATGGAGAAGTAACTTGCCTTTTTCAACATGCTGTTTCTTCTTATGTTTTCTTTTTAATTAAGAAACATTTCCAGTAATTTTCCAGAAACCAAATTGGCTGTTGGATTCCAGCAGAAGGCGCAAGTGATTTCCTTATGAAAGCTTCAGTTCAGCGCTTCTGTTCTCACTTGTTCCCACCGTTCCTGAGCAAGTTGAACAAGCACACAGAAAATTCACAGCAACTGTTTTTCTTTCTTGTGTGTATGCTAACGTATGTTCAGGAAAAGGAGGGTC
The DNA here is from genome assembly GCA_013400335.1 of Eurystomus gularis. Taxonomy (NCBI): domain Eukaryota; kingdom Metazoa; phylum Chordata; class Aves; order Coraciiformes; family Coraciidae; genus Eurystomus; species Eurystomus gularis. The sequence continues at coordinate 394,581 of VZZY01008090.1, forward strand.
AGATAAGTGTTTAAAGACATGCACAGTGCAGACATGTGCTTCGCATGTTTTCCCCGCCTCGCTCCTGTTCCTGTAGCTCACTTCCAGTCTGCAGCACACGCAGAGATTGAGCTGCTTGGATTCATACGTTGGTCCAATGGTGGGTGCCACGACCAAACCGGGACTGGGAGATCATACTGTGAGCCTTTGTTTCTGTCCTAAGCAGGGTTTGGCTCCGTAGTTTGGAGCAGAAGGAAAGGGAAAAAAAGATTTGCATCCATTTAGGCAGCTGCTGAGGTTTAGGTATTGTTTTGCCTTTCCTGTTTAGCGTTCCTTCTGCATTTGTGTTCATTTCCACTGCCCACGGCAGGCCTGGACGGTGGTATTAATAGTGCTGTTGTGTGCTGGCATCACAGAATGCTGCTTCTGAGAACCATTTCCTGCGGTGGTTTATACACTTTTCTTGCAGTTGGAGCACTACCTGTCTCCGTGCAGGTCTCTCTAAGTGGACCCCTCTTGACTTCAGAGGTCATGGTTTTTGTGTGACTGGCTTCTTAGGAGCCTTCTCTTTGTCTCCAGGCTCTGCCTTTTAAAGATCTGCTTGCTAGATATGGTGGTATTGTCTGCAAGCTAAACAAGAGTTGACACTGTAGCAGCGATCAGATTGAATTCTCCTGATATTTTCAGAAGAGAGATGCATGATAGCACAGTTAATAAATCTTACAAATGTTTTCTTCATCCCCTGCCCCCTTATTTGCTTTGTTGCAAAGATGTACAAGAATCCCTCTCACTTAAGAAGTTTGGATTTTGCGTTTTCTCAGGCAGAAACTGGAAGAACCTTTCCCAAGGGAACAGCAAGTCCTGTCCATTCATCTGCTGTGGTAACCATTGCTTAAAACCAGGGAGGTCAGCTGCACAGCCAGGTCACAGGCTCTGCTGAGAAACGGTCAAGCATGAGGAGTTGCTGCCTTTCCTGTGGCAGTGCTTGAAGCCATTCTGTTGGCAGCTCGTGTTTCCAGCCATTCATTGTAGGAGCATTTCCTTCCTCATTAGCAAAAGTACCTGGAAGCCCAGCATTGTGTCATGAGATAGGAAGTCTTTTCCAGTAGTTGTCTATGCAATTATGTTCTCAGGGTGTAGCCGCTTTGTGCGACGCCCAGTATTTTGTGAACATAATTCTCTACTGTTAGAATTTGGGCATCCAGCTCTGGCACGTTGCCCACGTCGCTCTCTTAATAGCATCAGCAGAGGAGATCTAAAAGATTGATCCTTTCCTCTGATAGCTTCATGTTTTGGAAGTCTGGTGCTCTATCTGATCTGGGAGTGTCTGGCAGGATCTCAGATTAGTTTGGCAGAAGAAGTCCGTACAGTAATTGAGAAGGCCGTGCTTAGGTAAAGACTGTGTCTGCTGATGCTGCAGATGCTCTGACAGCCATATAATTGAATTCCACTTAGAATTTAGGATGGAGACTGCTGTTACTCACAACCAGTGACCCCCTGCATATAAACACCCCGTCTCGCTGTTACTCGTGGTCAGCCATCCCTAGTGAATGCAGGGGAGCGTCCCTCTTGAAGTAAGTTTTCTATTAGAGTGCTTATCTCCTGCCATCTAATCCAAATAAACCATTGTAATGTCATTGACCTTTGGGACATCCTGTAACGCTGCTGCTAATGATGGAAAGCTGTTCTAAAATATTGACCGTTGCAAAAAATCAAAGGCAGCAAATTGAAAGCGTTGAAAGATGCCACGTCTGGGAGACCTCTGTGTGTCACGGTGTGTGGTAAACATTCAGGTCCGGGCAGGTTGGCTTCCTGCTGTTCCCAGGAGACCAGATTGCTCTGAGCTCAAAGCACAGTTTGTAGCAGTACTTCCCAAGTGGCAGATAGGGGTTTTTTTTAATTCACTTTACTAGTGAGATCAGCGTGATCTCTCTCTTCTACCTGGGTTGGCCATTTCCCGTTGCAGGCCAGGACTGCTCGTGCTGGGAGTCCATCTCCTGGTCCTGTGGTGGGAGCATGGCCGGAGTTGTGGTAGAGGAAAGCATTCTTTCTCAAAGGGTCTGGTTGCTTCATCCTGCTTTCCCAGAAATTATTTTCAAGTACTTCACTTAAAGCAAAGCCGCCATGGAGTAGGAGATTGTGTCAGCACAGCCATAACCAAGGCCTTACTGACCTTAGAAACCTCTAAGACGCAGATTAAAACTAGCACTGATTTGTTTCTAAGATAAACTGCTGCCTGTGATTTCTTGGGGGGAGGACTACAGGATGACTACTTTGCCTGCGACAGTTCTGTTGACTGGGCTGTCCCCTCCCCAGAAAAGTATGTCTTTTAAAGCATGACAGGGCTTCCAAGAGATGTTCCAACACCCAAACTTCATGGAAGCCGCTGCCACAATTCCTGCTGCAGCTGCTGGCTGGGCTGGGCCGGACGGGAGCAGCAGGAATGGGTGCCATATGGACATCATCTCCACCGCAGGGTGTTTTTTTCCTCTTTAAAAGTATGCTTCATTCTTGGCTCTTGTCCCAGCACGGCTGCATAGCTGGAATTCCAGAGCCGCTTGCAGGCTCCAGAGGAAGGAGGGGGCTCCCTGGCTCGTTTTCCACAAGATGCAACTTTACCAGACTGGAAGCCGAGAGCAGCCTGGCTAATTAATGCCAGCGCACCAAAGGCTTCTCTGCACTGTTCCCTTTGTTAACAGCATGCTGAGAGCATGTCTGTGTCGTTAAGTGATTGTTCACGGATCACATAATGAAGATTAATGCATTTTCTGGGTACCTGGGCCTTACGCCGGCATTTTCAACACATCTCGTGCCAAGATACTGTTTCAAAAGGTGTATTGATGAGGCTGAGGAGAGATTAATGTTTTGTCAGTAGTAATTGTAGCAATTGTCAGTAGTAACGTATCCACATTTATGCAATGTTATGTTTAGGTCTAAATAGCCTTTGAATTGGGATTGTTGTCTCTGAAACTATGCAAGGCAGAAGCTGTGCACGTTTCTGCCCCAGAAGCAGTAATTCATCTCCCCGAGCTCTCGCTCGGCCCGCAGGCAGTGTCCCAGGCAGCGTCTCAGCTGCCGAGCCTCCCGGCCGGCGCTTGCCCTGAGCTAACCCTGCCAGCACCATCACGCAGCGTGAGAGCATCACAGGGCGCTGCCTGTCCCAGAGTGACTTGACTGAGGACAGTGATTTCCTTTCACTCGTGCCCTGCGTGAGCTCCGCTGCTGCTTTGCCAAAGCCTGGCTTTTACTCTGCGTTCGACAGGTCAGAGACAAAAACCCTTGGGACCTCTTGGTGGAAGATGTCCATCAGCTACAAAGCAAAGCACAGCATCTGCCGCCCGTCTCGTGTGGTGCAGGAAGCCCAGCTCTAGGGGAGCTGGCACATAGGTTTTGTTTGAGCAAATTATTTCCTTTACTGGGGCAGAGGGTCTCGTTCTCAGGACAGCGAGTTTGTTGAGTGCCTTCTTGAGCCATTGCAGCAGTGGTTGGTGGGGGTACACATTCTAAGTAAACTTTGCTCCTGTTCTTTTTGGGGGGTCTAACCTGGGACTTGGGGCAATAGTTGGCATATTAGTGCCCGTGAGATCATGAAATACCAGGGAGACGGGGCAGGCAGAATGAATCTGCTGAGCCAAGATGATGTCATGAGCCCGGCGTCTTACGAGGGATTTAATGTTTTGTCCATGCAAGTGAAAATGAATAAATGTAGAGCATTTATCCAGGCAGAAAGTAAATACAGAGATTAGACTTGTCATTGTTACTGAGGCAGCACCAAAAGCTGACAGTGTCCCTGGAGCCAGGGCTGCTCATCTGGAAAGAAACGGGCAGGAAGAGAGAGGAGCCTGTCCTAGAGCCAGTCTCCTTTTAGCCACAGGCATGTGGTAGGGATTTGCATTTTAATTATTTTTCAGTAGTCTTTTAAGCTCTCTTTCCAAAGCATCTCTCTCTGCTCCTCTGTATTATGGTCTGTGATTTGGTTTGGGCTCCGAGAATACACCCAGAGCACTGCCGGACTCCACGCAGGGCAGAGGGCAGCCACTGAGGACTAAGGTGGTGGAAGGTAAAGTCTAGCCATTGACCTTTACATTTCCTTTCCTTTGTACTGGAAAAGCTTTTTTTTGCCCAGTCTTCTGGCCTGAGGCTGTTCTCGGTTTGGATTTTCAAGCTCACATCTTTCCTAGGTAGAAACAAAAATACCTCTGCTGAACTGGATGCTGCTGCTGCGGCTCAGGTGACAGACCAAGCTTTGCTTTTTATCACCCACTCAGCTCTCTTGAGAAAACGTTGCCTGGATCCTCCAATTCCTGCCTTTGTTTCCTCTTCTCCTTTTTACATCACAGCAGTGTCACTTCTCAACCTAGTTTGAGCGAGTTGTGCCAGGGCCTGGTGAGAGCTCTGTAATGCCCCGTCCTTCTGCAGCAGATCACTCAAACGAGCAACTGCCACAGCTTCATTTCAGCATGGGGTTTTTTGGGTGATGTGTTTTTCCTTCGGTCCACTTGGCTACGATGTAGATCTCTGTGGGGGTTGAGCTCTACAGGTTTTAAAGTAAACTTCTCTCCAGCAGGTTTAGCACTGTTGTCTTTTTTTTTTTTTTTTAACGGGTATCAGCTTTGTTTTGGACTTAGCCTGATGGCAAATCTTTACTAGCACCAGATGTTAAAAGACAGAGGGTTGCTCTTGTTTTTCTTGGCACAATATATTCCCACTGCACCCTGTTTAATATTATCTGAACAGTAATCTGATGATTAGGAGAGATAGTGAAATAAAGCTTTACACAGATGATCTCTTTTCATCTCCTCAGCTGACTCTTCGAGGCACTGCATTAAAGGATCGGTTTGATAAGGAATTCATCGCTCCTGAGGGCAATTATCATTTTTGCTCCCTATGTTTCTCAAACAGGAAGGAGCAGCAGCGTAATCTCCTTTATCCTTCAGTGTAACTTTGAAGACAGTATCCAGCCACTCCTCCCTGGGAGCTGTGTGTTCTGGAACAGACTCGACACAGTAGCTGTTAAATTACAGGGCTGGAGCAAACAGCATCTTAAATTTGGATCCTGTGGAAAAATCCAAGAAAAGCAATAAGCACTCAGAGTACTTTTCTCTATCTAGATATTTCCAGCATGCTCTCAGTCGTGGTTTCTGTATGCCTTCGCATCCTTTCATCCACTCAAGTGGTTTTTCAGGGTTACTCGTGAGCAGTACTGAAATATCCAAGTGTTCCCCCTGCCTGGCGAAGGCTGGATACCTCCAGGTAAACACCCTGGTGCCCACTTTCCCTCGGCGAGATGAGCAGCCGAGCTGCTGTTTGTGCAAGAACATGCCTCTCCGTGAAAAGCCTGGCTGACGTGTCCCAGATAGCAATTCCCACTCTAGCATGTGGATGATAAAGTGGTGCTGCCTCTCGACAGAGAGCTGCCTGTGTTAGAAATGCCTTGTGCTGTCACTGCTACGCTGCTGCTGATCTAATTACTTTTTCTTTTGTCTGTCTCTTTCCTTTCCCCATCTTGTTTTTGTGTCGTACGTCTCTGCATCGTGTAGTACAAATCTGTGTTTAGGTCCTACTCCCAGGACTTTGTGCCTCACAACCAAGTCTCCATACCTCCTTTCCTCTCTTCTACCTCCTCCTCCTGCTCCACCCCACCTTTCCCACCCGTCCATCTGTCTCAGAGCTCTGACCTAGCGGTGCCCGCCACAGCCAGCCAGTCACCCAGCACTGTGGATGTGCCAAACTCCTCTTCTCAGGAGAGCAGCTTTAACGGGAATGCTCCTGTCTGCCTTCCTTCTGAAACCTCTTTCACTGATTCTCTCCAGACGCCTTCGGTGAGACTATCCAAAGAGATAATGCACCTTAACGCAAGGCTGCGTTTATTTGGTTTTTAAAAGAAAATGTTTCTTGTATTGATACATGCTGAATGTGATCTGGTCCCGTTTTGAAATGTGTGTCTGAATTGCAGAGAGGTAATTTCATATCAAAACGGTGGCTAATAAAAATGAACGACCTCAGCAGGTTTGAGAAAATGTTAGCACGTATGTAGGAAACCTAAAATGTCAAATGCTGGTGAAGGGGAGAGGAGGAGTTGCTACAGGTTCCTGCAATTGTGATACAAAGCTGAGGAAGGTAAAGGAGCGTTTTGTGAGGTTGGTGGTTTCTCAACACGGGCTCCTAATGGGGGTTCACATCCTGCAGTTGCTCCCATGGCAGGAGCTGGTGTTTGCTGCCCTGCTCCCTCCCAGATCACCAGTGAGCCCCAGGAGCGGTGGGTGCCGTCCAGCTCAGTCTCTCCTGTGCATCAACCTGTTGCTCTCTGCAGGCTCCTGCTCTCCCCAGTTCCCCGCAGCCCTACCCGTGCGCTCAGTGCTGGTGCACGCTGGTGCAAAGCATCACATGCTGGTGAAGTTAGACTCACGCTGTTCCCACACTGATATGGCTCAACTAGTTTGAGGTCTCGGATCAGTTTTGCAGGTTACTGAGCAGGTTTGTCCATTAGAGCTACTTTTTAAAGCACCTCCTTTTCAAGGCAGTTCCTCTTTTGCTTGCTGCAAAGCCTGGAGTTGGTGAGATTAGAGCTGTCAACACAGTACGTGCTGGTGCTGCATCTTCGCAGAGTTTGGAGGAGAGACACTGATTGCACAGTAAATGATCAGGTTTTCGCCCTTTGGACCTGACCTTGCTGTTGCATCTTCCTTACCTTAGGTCCTTGTTACATCCCCAAAACCCTTGAATTTGGTTTAGCCTGGCATGATGGCTTTAGCCTGTGCTTGTAGCAGAGTCTGGGAGATACATTTGATGCCCTCTGGGCTGCAGGGTTGATCTGCGTTCAGTGGCAGGACTACAGTGCAGGTAGGACAGGCCCTTGCGTGTCAAGCTCTGAATGCTCAGCTTCCCTCACCTTGAAATCCACACGTGCATATTCACCTTCGCAGTCTCACATGGCAGCTCTTGCAAAGCAGTGCCTGCTGCTCTCCTGCTGCAGCTCAGGGCCTCGGGATAGTCCTCAAGAACCAGAAAATAATAACCCCCAGGAAGGTACAGCCTCCGTAGCCAGTGTTGGTCATGGAGCTGGAGGAAGGGCTTCCAGTTAGGTGACAGCCCCTGCCAAGAGCCTTTCTCCTCCCAGCCCATGGGCGAGTTCTCTCACTAACATCAAGTGCTGGCCGGAGGCACCATCATGTATTTCCTTTCATCCTGTCTCCCTTAGAGTGAAAACGCCAGTGAGGAGGCTGGTGAGGGTGAATATGTCAATCTGTATTCCTCCGGCCAGAGCAACGGGGAACTCCCTCGCTCTGAAGGAGTAAGTAACCTGGAGAGGGCTGGACACCGGGAAGGGGCTGCCTGGTGCATGCTGAGTTCACGCCGGGGCTGACGCGCTTGCCACCAGCCTCTTCTGCACTCCGTGGAGCTCCCGTGTCTGTCCTGCTGCCCCGGCTCCCTTGCTGGTGGTCCCTCTGCTTGCCCACTCCTGGCTTGCAGGCTTGGGTGGCCTCCCAGTCTGGGTGGAGAGCAGCGATGCTTTCGGGGTCACGGTGAGCCCCGGCAGGAGGTAGGGACAGCTTCTCCTGCCACGCTGTTTCGTTTGCGCTTCGCTGTCTGTTTGGAGCTGCTTGCGTGAGGTTCCCTTCCAGAAAGCTGCAGCCCGACCAGCACCATCCTGGGGCTGTGTCTATTCTTGTAACTGCTTTGGCTTCTCTATTTTAATACAGAAAGCCTCGTTCTCTAAATCAATTTTTTTTTTTTCCTTCACCATTTGGATGCAAAGTAAGTGATTGATTTAGCATTGTAATCGCACGCTGTTTCTTCCTTTACTCAAGGCTCCTATCTTAGATATTTCCTAGAGGAGACAGGGCGTTTTCCACTGCAGGGAGGTACCGTCTTCCTGTTGGGTCACAGGAAACAGCAGCAGAGGTCTGTGGCAATCTTTTTGCCTGTCCTCATCTTGGAAGGCATATCTCCTACAGGATGTCTCCGAGACCTTTATCCATGCTAGCGTTAAATATGCCAAGAGATAGCTCTCCCATCACTTCCCTTCAGGAGACACATCTAGGCAGACCCATTCTTTTGGGCAGCCGGGAGCTGGTTCTCAACCTTGAAGCAAAGGGCTTTACAGATACTGTCTGGAAAAGTTCTGCAGACACCAAGAAACTTGAGCTCACCAGCGTGGTTTCCAAGCTGAAGGAATAGGGTGTAGGTGGTTCCGGTCCTGCCTGTTCAGTCGATTGAATTTCCAAGTTTCAGTCTGCATGATGTTAAATAATCCTGAACTCCAACACTGTTAGATTAATATTCCCATTTGCCGTTCATGGCTCTTTGTCTCCTTAATAAATGGCCAATTTAAAATGCTGTATCTTTGCTTTGAGCTCTCTACCTGCTGTTCCATGCCACTGGTTCACATGGTTCTGCTTTTTTTGCGTTAGTCTCATTTCCACAGCCGTGAATTGTGAAGTGGAAGTGTTGCACCGTTGTGTAACCTCTTCTGATGGGAGAGAAGGGAGGTAGGAGCAGCAGGGTGCATCCACCCCCGAAGACACGCTGCTGTTTTGGGGGCTGTTGTGAGCAGGAGGGGAACTGAAACTGGAGACCTTAGAGCTGGCCGTGTCCCTTTTAATTAAAGCAGAAGGCCAGTGTATTTCAACAGGAAAAAAAAAAAGGTGTGAGAGGGTTAAAATCCAAGACAGCAGCTGACTTGTGTTGTAACATTCGGCATCATTTCACAATGTTAAAAGCAAACAGTACTAATTACACTAGTCTCCAGAGATGGTCCCAAATTTCCTGTCTAATTAACTTCTGTGTTTTCCTGGCATTTGGCATTAACTTGCATCAATCTTTAACCGCTCCGTAGGAATTTACAGTAAAGGGCCATTTAGAGGCAGTCAGAATGTAAATGCAAGGCTAGCTGTGGTGTAGGACCCCATGGAATAATGCAAAACTTCTTTCTCTTCGCAGGAATCTCCCTCTGTCAAAGACGGCCACTCCAAAGACTCCTCTTCAAACAGCAGTGCTATGGGGAAGGAAGGCAAAGATGGTGCTGAAAGGTGAGCCTGGCTCCCCAGTCGCAAAGGGCAGAGTCCCACCAACGTCCCATCAGCTCTGCCCTCTGTCAGACCATCCTTGGGGCCTCTTCTGCCCCAACCTTCTTGATGTTCTCTAAACTTTAAGCCCACGGGTTTTTTGCACAACTGGTGAGCGGTGGGATCCTGCTGAACCTGCAAGGTGCCATTACTTAACTCAGCAAGCCTGCAGGGGTTTGTGCAGCCCATGTTAGCCATCCTAAATCCATCTAACTTGGCAGTCCTATCATTGACACTGGCTTCTCCCTCCTGCTTCCAGGGAAACCAGCAGGAAATTCTGTGTCACTGTTGGGAAGTACTGTTCCAGAGGGGAATTTCTTCCTTACCCTGCTAGTTAGGGGCTGGCTGAGGCCCCAAAGCAGGAGGCTTTATATCCCTTCTAATGCTCTTAGCTATCATTTGTCTATGTAAATGAAGAGGTGCAGGCTGTGACAGATGGGCTTCAGGAGGAGTGGAGTGAGTGCTTCCCTGCTGCTTGAGATTGCTCTTCAATTGCATTTCTAAAGCAAAAACAGAGGACAGCATTGTTGTGTGTGTGACAGTCAACTTCCCTCCCCCATTTTCCTGCAGTTGGTTTGAGGGTTTTAATCCCTGCAGGGAAGGAGACAATGCAGGAGTGCTCTGCAGAGCTCACTATCTGCTCAAAGTACAGGGGATTTGGGCCTGGGCCTGGGGAAAGCTATAAAGAACATGCGTATTTATTTTGGTTTTTAGGAATACAGGCACAGAGAGCATGTGGCCAGGCCCAACAGTACCAGCCCTTGGGGGCAGGAATACTGGAGTTGTGGATGTACAGCAAAAAAGTGGTCAGAGCTTCGTGCTCTCTCTTCCTGCAGAAACAGAGCCTGTCGTCTCCCCTTGCAGCACCACAATGGGTCGTGAGCTGACTTAGATATATACGCATAGAGTATGCTCAGTTGAGGAAGGGCTTAGATTTGTGTGCACTAAAAATTTGGTGGATTAAGGAGATATGGGAGCGTGTACTCATGCAGGGCATTAGTAAAATCCTGTCTGCCAGAAATGCAGGCAGACAAGTGTTCAGGTCCTGAGGGTTCATCTTTATCTTTTTCAAGAGATGCACAAAGAGAATTAGAGCTAGACGTTTGGGCTTGTTTGCAAAAGATTTACCTCCAGACTGCCTGTGTACTTACTGTCATTTAATGAAGGTTTGTATGCTGGACCCAGCATCTCTTCTCCTGGATGTACAGTGATGCTGATGGATATTTACATTTATTTTTTACAGGCAGCAGCAGTCACCAGATGCTTTGGAATCGTCACAGTTGGAGGAAGAGGTAGATGAGCTGTCCCTTATCGACCACAGCGAAATTATGGCTAGGTTAACGCTGAAGCAAGAGGTAGGTGCATTCAGGGTTTGCTTTCACACTCTGGTTTACGCTGCACTGAAATCTGACTCTCTGTGTGTACAAGCAAGGCAGCAGCTTTTATTTGATTGGAAAAACCAGGCTGCCGCAGAGGTGGCGTGCAGCTTTGTGTGTGCAGGCTGTTGTGAAAGTAGGAGATGCTGGTACAGGCAGGGAGCGTCAGTGCTGAGCCAGGGTTTAACAACGTGAGATGTTTCTCTAAAAACCAGCAGCATGTTGTGCCCTTTTCCCAGCCTTCTCCTTCCCACCTCTTCAGCCTGCGACGGTCTGAAATAAAGCACCTGAGAGGCGAAGCACAATAAATCCAGGTGCGGTTTATGGTGTTGGCCTTTCAGTCTGAAGGCAGGTTTAGCAGATTTCCCAAGCAGGACGTTGTGTTGCTGCTGTGGAAGAGCAGCCAAAGTAACTCTGTATTTGAGAAATGGCTTTGTTTCTAGCCTTGGGTGCGCTCCCAGACAGCTTTGCTCGCCGCGCTCTTGAACCTTTAAGCTGTCTTTGACATGCAGTTGGAGGGAAGAGGCAGGCTTTTGAAGCTTTCAGACTGTCAGGGGGCTCATCTGAAAAATAGAGAGAATATATCATTTACCGGCATTTTAGGAGTGTTCTTTGGTCAGCCGAGATGTGCAGGAGGGAGTGAGAAGCTATTGCTCATTCCTTAAGTGGTATTTTCATGAGTCTTGCCAGAGGGTCACCTGAAAAATTCACATTTTAGGCATAGTTGCTCCATGGCTGTCATCCATGGTTTTTTCAGTGGTTTTGCATATTGAAATGACAAAGCTAATGCTAAGGGAAGCCAGACACAACTCCGTTCTCCTCTGCAGGAATATTTCCTTTAAAAAACCAGTTAAAAATGAGTGGTTTCTGAACGCTTGGGACTAGCAGATCTGTGTCAACCCTTAACTTCTTTTTTTTTTTCAATTTTCTTTACAGTCTACGTGTTTGAAACGCTGTAGAACTGCCACTGTGAGCTGTTCCCTGCAGCATGGGAACTGCTGGCTGAGTGATAGATCGGTTTTGCATATTTTGAGTTGTGAATTGCAGTAGCCAGAAGAAAGATGTTTTTAGAGAGTGGGAAGGCAGGGGTCAAGCAGTTAGCAGGGCTGTTTTCTGCTCCCAGTTATTGGATTGCTTCAGGTGACCTCCCACCAAATAGTTCCAGATTAGGGAATTAACTTGCTAGGTTTTGATGTTCCAGGAACATGCAAGTTGAATGCATGACCTCTGTCACCCCACAGCCGCTGTGGTACGTGATCCTGCACTTTGAGACAGTTCACACAGTGTTACTGCTCTGTTAATGGTCTTCTGGGAGTGTTTGGGAGCCCGGGACATTTCTGTTCATTCTTCTGTGGACAGAAGGTTCAGCTCTCGCTGAGCTTCACAGCCTGGCCTTAAGGAGTCAGAAACCCTGAGTGAGGATCAGCCCAGATCCTCATCTGGGACACCAAAGGCTTGATTCAAATTCCAGGATTAGCCCAGCGCTGAAGACCATGTTCCAGCTTGTGCTGCGAGCAGTGCCAGGAACATCGCGTACGCTGCCAGTTGTTGCTGAGCCTGAACCCCAGAGATGCTAAACCAGGCCGAAGGGAGCTTGGGCCATGCTTAACGTGTTTCTGTTCTCGTTGCAGGGAGACGATGGGCCAGATGTTCGTGGTGGATCCGGAGACATTTTGTTAGTGCACGCCACAGAGACCGACAGGAAAGGTACGGTGGGTGCACCGGGAGAGAGCTGAGGAGCACAGCCCAGCGCAGCCTTTTGCTGCCTGTCTTCTGTGTCCCTGTGGTGTGGCTGCCGGCAGCTGGGCCGGGGTGGAGAGGACTGCAGCGTGATCCTCCGAGCTGCGGGGAGGGGGGGTTGTGCTTATCTTTGGTGAAATGGAGGTAAGCTGGATAAGCGCCTGTTCATTCGATTTAGCGGCAGGGATGGTATTAACTCCTCATGGCCCTTGCCCAGATCTGGAAGGCAAAGCACACGAGTGAGTTGGTGCCAGTGCTGTGTTGGTGTCTCTGGACCTACCGAGGTCAGCCTCGCAGCGAGCGCAGGTGTGACCAGCCGGTTGTGGCACGGATCCTGTGTTCAGAGGTGCTCCTGGCCCTTTGAACTTCAGGGCAGTGGGGATGTAGGAGTTGCTGGAGTGAGTTGGGGTATCAAAGTAGGAGAGCAGGGATGTTGTTTTGGGTCTAATGCAGTACCCATGGACATGGGGCAAGCTGTCCAGCTGCTGGTCTGCTGGCACCCCTTATCTTTGACTTACCGTGTCACATCTTAGTCCCAGTCTGTACCACTTGGCATGCTGGTAGCCCCCCAGACCAGTACAGAGAGGAATCCACTGTAGGAGAAAGGAGACGTGGGGGAGGAAAAGGGAGGTTAGCAACTCTTAGCTCTAGATTTGTTAAAACCCCGATTTATCTCTCCAAACCCAGTCGCCACCCCCATGAAGCAGCTCCTTTCCAAGACCTGTGGCAAAGACAGCCTTTGCAGCGTTTCTGGAGGGTGATTTTCAACCTGCCAAACACATTTGTGCTGATGGCCTTAACCAGAATTGATCTTCTTATCTCCTGGGATGCAAGGCAAAATGCGCTAACCCCCGGAACCACTCAGCGCTCACATTTCAGAGGTTGGATAGTCAAAGGGGAAATATCTTTCATGTGCATTTTTAAATGGCAGGGTTTTTACTGTAGCGTAAGGTGTTAGCAATTACTTACCAACGCCATTCGCTAGCAAGAGAATCCCTCCCCTGACAGCTGTGTTTCCCTGTTTACGTTGGGCATCAAATCCAGGCAGAAAGGACCAAAGTTAGAAATACTGGAGAGGAGGCGGCAGTTGATTGCAGCAAGGCTGGATATGTATATTTTAAAAAATCGGCGTAAATGAGATTATGGAAATAGCCCTTATAAAAATACAGAAACAGGGATGGAGAAGCTCTGATTTACTGCTGCTGTTCTCCAGAACAAGCATCACAGTGGAAGAACTTCCCTGTGGTTCTGTTGAAAGACAGCTATTTGGTAAAGGGGTGTATGCTAGACCTCCAGGTCATGAACGGGGAGCTCTGAGGGTGCTGCAAGCAATGAGATGGAAGCCGTGGAGAACCTCTCTCATAGGACAAACTAGAGCAGGATTTTAAATGCAGAGCGGTGCAGATGGGGAGAGCGGCTGGGTGGAGGGAGCTCTGCACGGCGTGTTCCTCAGAATAGTCCCAGAGCTTAGCCACACAGGCTCTGCCAAGCCACGAACTGAATGGAGCACAGAGGAATTTCTGCTATGCTACCCCAGTGTTTGGGTGACTGAGAGGGTTAATGAATTAAGCTTACAATGAGAAGAATTCAGGGCTTGTAAATCAATCAGCCAAACGGCGCAGAGGGGTATAGTTAAGAGGCTTTCCTTTAAAGATGAATTTCTTGGCAGCTTCAAGTGCCAGAGCAGGCCAGCTGTATTACCTCATGTTGCCTTTCGGGCAGATGGGAACCGAGAACAAATGTAACTCCACGCCCTGTTGCATGATGCTTCTTGTCCATTTGAGTTTTCTAAAAGACCTAAATGGAATAAGGGATAAAGAGAGACTTGTGGTCTTTAGGAATAAAATCCATGGTCAGTTAAGTGCTCACAGCCACACGCGCTTCCTGAGTGCAGGATTACAGCTGGACGAGGACTAAGACTCACCCCTGACATGACCACCCAGCCTCCGGCTTTAGAGCTTATGTCTGATTGTCTTTCACCAAAAGGCAGCAGCGCTCTCTGGTTTACAAGCAGGAGGAAGCTGCGTCTCCATGAGGCTCCTGCCAAGCGAAACACCACAGGTAGAGAGGCACAACCAGCACACCGTGCCCTGCTCTTCTGCAGCGTGGAGCGTAGGGTGATCCCTGTCCTGCCTGAAACAGGCTTTACGGGTAGAGCCTGGCCTGGGCAGGCAGGGCACAAGCGTTTTCTGCCCTCTCTGTGCTAACAAGGCTCTGCCACCAGGCAGTGGCACTGTGCCATCCCACCTGCAGTGCTGCGTGGTTTTACACCAGGGCTAGGACATTTCCATTTCGACCACTGCTGTCCACAGGGACCGGACCCTGCCTGGGACTGGTAGTGTACTGCAGTCTTGACCTGAAATCTTCATTCCCATTTGTGGTTCCTGCTTTTTCAAACCCCCCCCTTTGTGCCCAAGGTGATGACCAAAGCCTTTGGAATTCTGGAGCCTGCAGCACCCGCTGCTGCAGATGAATAAGCAGAAGCTGTCTGCCTGCACCGTGTCACTCTGTGCTGTAGCAGGATCATGGTCATGGTAGCGTCAGTTTTTGCAGCGCAATTTGCTTTTCTTTTGGCTGAAAATAATCTTCTATTTACACTGTCCTGGGGCAGATTCCCTGGAACATAGCAAGGGCAGAGGGTCTGCAGCACCACATCATCATGTCAAAACACGTGTGCTCGTGATCAGGAGGGAAGAATGACCATGTCTTTCTGCAGACAGAGAACAGACACCCACCTCTCACCATCAGATCTTCTCTTTAAAGTATCCCCAAGGTCTAAACCACATTCTTCCTTGACCTGTTATTGAAAGTTCCTATCCCGCCGTCAGGTGTTTGTCACTGACCCCTTTGGTGGTCACAGAAGCCAAGCAGCAAGCCCCAGTGCTGCAAATGAGAGCCAGACAGGGGGAGGCCAGGGCAGTTTCACTGTTGCTCTTGTGCCATAGGGTCCATCTGCTGGTAAGAAACATCAGCACAGCATTTCTGCAAAGTCCTGTCGCGTCCAAATGTGTCCATGTCCTTTTCCTGCGAGACTGGATTCAACCTTACAAGAAGGGGGCTGACTGAGGCTGTCTTGTCTTTCTCTGTAGATCTGGTGCTGTACTGTGAAGCCTTTCTGACTACGTACCGGACATTTATTACCCCTGAAGAGCTCATCAAGAAGCTGCAATACAGATATCCTTTTGCATGAGTGGCAGTTCACCCCAGCAGGAACTGGAGCCAAGCAGCCATCAGGGAGGGAGTTGGTGGCGAGTTGTTTGGTCAAAAGCCTGCTGACAACGTGGTCAGTGATGTGCTTGCCCTGGATGCGTCCTGAGCAGGACTTCCTTCGCCTCTGCACACTGGGCAGGTCCAGGCAGGGTGGAAGGCCCTTCCTGAGGACCCTGGCAGGGTAGAAGAGCAGTTCGGATTTGCTGTACGTTACTAGAGAATTGGTCATTTGCTGGGGACATCTGTTATGTAGAAGGGGGATCACACTGCCTTCTGCCTGCCAGAGGGGCTGTGGGGGTTGCCTGCTTGTAGTTTGATGCTAGAGATGACTAAACCCTCAAGAGCTATTCTTTCTTGCTACAAGAGATGCAGCACAGAAGATACTGTCCCCTTGGCCTCCCAGCTCTGAGCTGAGCTTGTAGCTGCTAACGAGGCGAGGGCCCCTGCGTGGCAGGCTCAGCATTAGCATTTCTGGCAGAGTGTGGAGAAGGCTTCTTGTTGAGCACCCTGCTGCAGTTCCTTCCCCTTGGCTCTTCTCCCGTGGCTCCCTTTGCCTTTAGCTGAGCGGGTCAATGTCTCGGTTCAGGCAGTGCAGTGGCCTCGTGGGCTTTGGTCCTGTACACGCACGTCAAAGGAGCCTGACGTCACCCTGTCCTGCGTCGCAGCTCATCACTGCCATCTGCAGCAGATCCTGCTGGGATCAGCGCGGCCAAGGGCACAGCAAATCCCACTGCAGACGGGCTGTCAGTGAAAACACCGCCTGGGTGTTCCTGCAGGCCCTTGTCAATGACTTACCGACAACCTTTTCCTCTTTCCTTTTGTCCACCTGGCAGAAGCTTTTCCAGCCTGTGCTGTCTCCCTGCCACCAGTCTCCTTGCAGCAAATTGGGCAGTGAGGAAGGTAGAGGTGACATCTGAGATCTGTCGAGACCAGATGTCACAGGCTGTGGGGGAGATCACAGCAGAGGAGTGCTGCTCATTAAATTCCACCTTAGAGAGAACGGTTTCAGGATACACCTGCTCTTCTAGCATCACTTCTGCGAGGTGTAAGTACCTCCTCGCACCCCTGCTACCTGCAGCTGGTGGCAGCTTAATACCACGTTAATTAGAGCTGTATCAGTGTCCCTTATCTCCTGGAAATTGAACACCAGTTTCAATCAAGACAGACCACTAAGCTGTTCAGATGTTCCTCAAGGCAGCTGTTAGTTGTACTGGTGCCGGTCTGACCACACTAAGTTGCTTCTTTAATTTGCAACCAACATATGAGAAGTTTTGCCACTTCCCAGACACGTTTAAGAAGCGAGTCAGTAAGAACACCTTCTTCGTGCTGGTGAGAGTGGTGGATGAGCTGTGGTGAGTTGCCTTCTTCGTTTCAGGGTGGGAGATGTGGGGTCAGTAACAATACAGAAGTCTGGTGGTTATGAAGATGTGGGATTTTTAAACCCCGTCTGTGATGGCAGCTGAAATCCCCTACCCTGACCAGCAAGCCACCTGTAGTGCTGAACCCTCTTGTTGGAAGAGCAGGTTCTTCATGGGTCCTAAGTAAAAGGGGAAGAGCTGGGAAGAGGAGGGATTTCAAGTCACTTGGTTCTGCTCGTAGGAAAGTGTGACAAGACTCGGTGCAGATACAAACTCTGCAGCTCAGTCAGAGTCGTAGCTCTGATGCCTTCCCTGGGTTTTCCATCTTTCTCTCAGCTTAGTGGAGTTGACGGAGGAAATTCTCAAGCTGCTGATGGACCTGGTCTTCCGGCTGGTCTGCAACGGGGAGCTGAGCCTGGCCAGAGTGTTACGCAAGAATATCCTTGATAAAGTGGATCAGAAGAAAATGCTGAGCTACGCCAATTCCATCAAACCTCTTGCAGCCCGTGGGGTGGCAGCCAGGTGAGGAAAGATGCACATCACCATATCGTAGTCCTTTGAGGGACAGGCCATCCCTTTCTAGTGGCCACAAGAGTTTTCTCAGTCCGAAAAATAAGACAGGAAAGACAACGGGGCACATTTTCTTAGCCCTTAGACTTCATCCTTGTTTCCTCCAGGCCAGGGACCCTGCATGATTTCCACAGTCATGAAATAGCCGAGCAGCTGACCCTCCTAGACGCGGAACTCTTCTATAAAATTGAGGTACAGAGATGAGGATGGGGGGTAAGGGCGGTGGGAGGCATTTGAACACATACCCTCAGCAATCTCTGGTATTCCCCGCAGCTCTCCAAGCACCTGTTGGGTTGTAGGAGACAGCTGAATTGGTGTCAGCAAACAGCTCTGACCACAGACTGCGACTGGCAATCTTGAGGCAGAAATCCCATTTTAACATGTGGTATTTTCTCACCCCTCTCCTCTTCTTCCTCGGCAGATCCCAGAAGTTTTGCTTTGGGCAAAGGAGCAAAATGAAGAGAAGAGCCCCAACCTCACACAGTTCACAGAGCACTTTAATAACATGTCCTACTGGTAAGGAGCTTACAGCAACTGTAGCCCTGAACTGGCTTGACCTCCAGTGCCCCACAGATACTCAAAATACTCCTCCAAGAGCTGGGTTCCCTTGTTACAAGTGGGAGAATATATATTTTTTGGCCAGGCAGTAGATGTGGGGCACTAACCAAAGACCCCAGAGGACACAAGAAAGAAAATCAAGAGGGTTATGGAGGGCACCGTAACCCAGAAGAATTATTGTCAGTGCCATCGAGCCCTTCAAACGAACACTCCCCTTGCAGATAAATGCCCTTTGTGAAGGGTTATTGTGGTCATCCTTGAAATTATTCTGGTTTTGTTGGGAATTAGGAATGTTGTGTATTGTGTTGCTCCATTTAAGTTAGAGGTATCATGAACGTTTTAGTGTTGTTGGCCCATCCTTATCAGTTACCAGCTTTCTAAATAAGAGGAGATCTGAGATCTACTTAAGCATTTATCTTTTATTTTTCTGTCTGTTCTTCCAGGGTCCGTTCAATAATTATGCTACAAGAGAAAGCCCAAGACCGAGAGAGGCTGCTCCTTAAATTTATAAAGATTATGAAGGTATCAGCTTGGTTCTTGCTGTGAATCACACACGCTGCTCCTTAAAGGAGCAGGGGATGGGACCTTCTGGTTGGTAGAGGTGTTTGACGCTAGAAGGCTTTACAGATCTCTAGAGTAACTGGAATATTCTCCCTCTTCGCAGCACTTACGGAAGCTGAATAATTTTAATTCCTATCTGGCCATTCTTTCTGCGCTGGATTCTGCACCCATCCGAAGGCTGGAGTGGCAGAAACAAACATCAGAGGTGAGGAGCAGCGAGGGCCATCATCTTCAGGGCAGAGAGATAACTGTGCTTACAGCGTGATGTGTGGTTTTAACAGCTCAGCACCGTCCCGGGGCAGAGGGAGGGCAGAGAACTGCTATCCAGTGGGTAAGATGCCAGGGTGCTGGAAACCTGCAGCATGGCTGGGGAATTCTGACAGCGGCACGAGTGCCAATGCAGTCACGGGGGAGAACAGCCACCTCCTCCTCCTCGTCCCTGGGGATGGAAGGCTTGGTGAGGCTGAAGGCAGCAAGGCACTCAGAGTCAGGCCGAGTAAATCAGTTGGAGGTTTCCGCAGGATGGCATTAACTCCCTGGCCTGCATGGCTCTCTGGGCAGAGGTTACAAAGAAAAGGGGTTTGCTGCAGTGGTGTCACCATGGGTTTGTGTTCTGCCAGGGCCTGGCCGAGTACTGCACGCTGATTGACAGCTCCTCGTCCTTCCGCGCCTACCGAGCAGCTCTGGCTGATGTGGAGCCTCCCTGCATTCCTTACCTGTGAGTTGGCGGTTTCTTTCCTTTGCCGTTACTTCTGCACACTCAAATGGTTCCGTCAAAGATTCCTCAGCAGCTTCTGCTCAGCTCAGCACTTGTCTTTTGCCCTGCATCTAGAAGAGCACGGCAGTGTGCCACCTCAACACACATGCCCTCTCTGGTGCAATTTGTCCTGTAGCGTAGGCAGGCCGAGTGGCAGCTATCTTTGTACAAAAGCTTTTGTGAAGTTACTGTGGCAAAGGAGAGGCCAAGTGCCTGGATCTTTAGGTGATGCTTTTTAATTACATTTTTTGGGGGGGACTGTGCACAGAAAGACAAATTTTCCCATGAGGTGCAATGGATCCCACAGCTTCAAGTGCTGCTTGTTCCTCTGCTTGTTCCACAGCTCTGGTTCTGACTGCAAGAGCTGGCAAGTGAGGAGTCTGCCTTGTCAGACGTGCTGCTTCGTCCTGTTTCTAGATGAAAGATTGAAGCAATTGCCCTTCTCTGTAAGGGCCTTCTGAGCTAGATACCAGATTTGCTCTGGGTTTACACTAGTAAAACTTCTCCTGGTCTTGCTTTCTTCCATGGGAAGAGTTCTGTAGGAAGAGATTGCAAAGATCCATGGCATCTCATCTGGCAGAGGACCACAGCAGGGCTGTGCAGAGATGGGCAGGGGAGGCAGAGTGAAGACCCTCTTCCTAGGGAAACCTCAACATGAGGGAAACCTTCCTGCATAAAACTGGAAGGAAGGTTTAACCCCGGTAGGCACTTCCCATTGTGACCTTCTTCCAGCCTGGTCCTCCTTTCCATGGAGGGTAAAAGAGCAACCTCAGCACCCTTAGTGTGACCATACACCTTGCACCTGAACCTTTTGATCTGCTGCCAGGGGCATGTTTCTATCTCGTTTAAAGTTGCCATGCTGGTGGTGGCAGCAGCGGGAGGCCCTTTAGATTGCATCTGGCCGCCTTTTGGCTGTCTGTCCTGCCCCTGTGTGACTAACCTCTGTCCTTGTTTGCCTACTCCCTGGCCTGCTGCCCCTTTCTCTCTTTCAGAGGCCTGATTCTGCAGGACCTGACCTTTGTTCATCTGGGAAACCCTGATTACATTGACAGCAAAGTGAACTTTTCCAAGCGCTGGCAGCAGTTTAACATCCTGGACAGCATGAGGTGCTTCCAACAAGTGTAAGTGCAGCAGCAGGGAGGTCAGAGCTGCCTTTGAGGCACCACAGTGGGGGCTGGTGGGGGGGTCACGGCTGGGGCTTGGGAGCCCCCATGGCAGGAGAAAGGAGTCTGAAGTCAAAGCATTGCGATGGTGGAGACCTGGGTGTGGCGAGGCTCTGGTCACGTTCTCCTTCCCTCTCTAGGTTAGCTGTGACTAAAAGGTGTGAAGACATTTTTCCTATATTAGTTTTGAGATCTGGAGCAGTAAAGTTTTGCACCACTGCTCTTTCAGACGACGCTGTTTTCTCCAGGTTTTGCTGTTCCTGGTTCCTGTGTTCTCTAGGTCGTGGAGGGTTTTCTTCAGTGCTGTCTCGCAGCAGAGGCAGCAGATGTAGCTGCTGATTTCAGTGTGATAGGGTCTTTTTTTTGGTCTCCAGTTCCGCCATGGGCATGATGGTTTTTCCCCTTTTTTGGTGTCACACCACAGCCACGAGTACTGGGCTCAGGAGATGCAGACCCCACGGCACTGGCTGTCCCTTAGAGCAGGGGTGGCTCGAGAGGTCCCCAGGTAGCCCCTTCTTTAACCACTGCCCTACTCTGTGCCTTTTCCAGACATTACGACATCAAAAGAAACGACGACATAGTGTCGTTCTTCAACGATTTCAGCGACCACCTGGCCGAGGAGGCCTTGTGGGAACTATCCCTCAAAATCAAACCTCGGAACATTACGAGGCGGAAAACAGACCGAGAAGAGAAGACCTAGGAGGAGGGGTTGCGCGAGCGAGGAGAATTGCTCCGCAGACGCACCGAGGGCAGCTATGAGACTGGAGTTCAATGTTTGTACCTGTTACTGGATGACGCACCCTCCCTCCCAGCTGGCAGCGACCCCGGGGTGTGTGAATGTCGGGCTCTCGCAGCAGGAGAGCAGCGACCGCGCGCGTCAGCCGCCGAGGGCAGAGATCAGCCGGTGCTCGCTCCACTCGCCCTCCTCCTCCTCCCGTCCCTCTGCGCCATGGATCAGCTTTAAACCCAGAGAGAGAGCGTTGTGGAAGGAGGGTCCCGCGCGAGCGCGTTACTGGTTTGCTGGCTGGTAGTGTCCGGGAATACCCGGCCTTTTGTTTTCATCCACACAGGGGGGTCAGCAAGAGCTCAGCACCCACAGACTTGTCTCCGGAGCGGTGCTCGGCAGGCAGCAGCCGTGGAAGCCAAGGGTTTGAGTCTCCCCTGCAATGCCACCACGAAACATGTTCGTCCCTGGAAGATGAGGATGGAAGAGTCTCCCGCTGCCTGCCAGAGGAGCTCTGCTTTCAGAGAGCTGCTTGTGTTTACAGGGGTCTTCGGTTTACCCCAGATCTCTGGCGCCTTCTTCATGGGAGGAAGGCACCGGTTGTAGATACGGAAGAGGCACTGAAAATGTGGGCGGGGACCCGCCATCTCCAGTCATCGTATCCCCTCCTCCTCTCAGATCTCATTATTTAAGCAACGGTAATCCCTCCGAACCCTGGAAACATTGACTACCCGAGGTACTGCGGTTCACGCATCCCGTGGACCCGTATCTTTTAGTGATGGTACTAGGTTTTGCACAGTAAATGCTGTAGTATACGGGACTGTAAATATTAGCTTTAGAACCCATTGGGGATTTTTTTGATGCATGTCTGAACACCGATGGGTTTATAGGGAAAAAAAAAAAAAGTGCAAAACAATATGTGTGGAATTCACAACCAGTGACTACGTTGCTGGAAGAAAGGCGGCTCGGGGCGGCTGCTGGCTGCCAAGCGGGTGCAGGAGCCGGGTGAAGGAGCCACTGGGTCCATTTCTGGGTTGGAAATGGGAACTGAGAAGGAGCCTGTGCCCGGCCGAGCTGCCCCGTCCCCTCCACCCCGCTCCTCTCTCCTCTCTCTGTTGCCAAACGGTTTTTTCAGGGGGTCCCGGTCTGGCTGACCCTTGGTGCTGTGCTTAGTGATCCACGCACTGGCAGAAGCCCCAGCAGGTACCCGTCCTCAGTCCCACCACGCCGGAGCCAGCAGGGCAGGGGCAGCCCAGCATGGGGGGGGTCTCACATCCCACACGCAGCGTTAACCCCAATCTGTTCGGTGTGCCTTATTCAGCCCCTCTGTCCCTTCCCCGTGTCCCACCCGGGGCGTCCTCCCCAGCGGGGCCATTTCACGTCCCTCCTCTCTGCCCTCATCCGATGGTTTGTGCTGTGGGCCGTGGGTTTGAGCTCACGCTGTCGGTTTTTAGCAGCATTGCGAGGCCTTTCTCAGCACCGTGTCGCGTGGTCACAGGTTTTTACAGAGCTCTAACAAAATCCTGCGGGTTGAGGGCAGCAGCTCACAAGGAATACAGATGGGCTGTTTTGCAGAGCATCCTTAATTTATTTCCCCGTAGCAGCTCCACGTTTGCTAAAGCCTCTCTGTTTATTCTGGGTGAATCAGAGGTGCAAGCACTTCCTTCTACAGACTGCAGAGTCCTAGCTGGCTCCCTGCAGCAGCAGCTCTGCCCAGCAGGCAGCAGGACAGAGCGATAGTGGCCCCCCCCTCTCGCAGGGTTGTACCGATCTTGATTATTTTCCTGAAGTTTCCAGAATGCTGGAGTGCAGAGAGACCCTCGTGCCCGCCAGGGCATCTGCCCATGAGAGTGGGGGGTCCAGCACCGGTGTCTGCAGCCCCGAGCGGGAGGAGCAGGGATCTGCCTGCGCTGAAACATGTGTCCAAGCCAGAACACGTCAAAACCAGTTTATTTTTACGGCACTAAGGGCATTGGCCAAGGCTTTGCAAACCCCAAAGGCTTCCCAGCCTTCCACGCGGGAAATAATGCTTCTATTTCCTGTGTAAATAAGATTTTTAAAAACCCCTGACATGACAAGACTGTGAAAAGGCAAATGCACCCCATGTCTGGCCCAGGCTTCCTCCCGCGAACGCGGTGCTGGGGCAGGGGCTGTTTGCAGAAGGGCCGGGTGTGGTGGCAGCGCTGGAAGCGCAGCCCCTCGCTCCACTGTCCCCGGGCGGGGGCCACGGGGGTGCAGCGTTCGTGCCTGGGGCCTGATGCCTCAGAGGGACAGGAGGGTGCACCACGGCCTCAGCCCTGCCGGGCTGCTCGCCCCTCCCTCGCTGGTGAGCAGGAGCTCTTTCCAGGTTCTTCCCTGCGCTGGAAACCATGAGCCCTCTTGGCACCAAAGGGGGGTCTCGCTCCCTGCCCTCTGCCAGCCCCCACCGAAAGCTGTGGGCTCACCCCACGGCGTGGGGAGAGGTTTGCGTGGCTGCAGCACCTCGTCCGAGCCCCTGGTCTTTGGCTCCCCTCCCCACCTCGCCCTTCTCCCTCTGCTCTGTGTCCATCCCCAGCTGAGCAGCCTGTCCCAGCCACAGCCCCTGGCCTGTGTCCCCAGCGTGGGCCAGGCTCGCAGGGCTGGAGGGACTCTAAAGAAGGTTCTCTGTGCCCAGAGCAGCTCCAGCTTTGCTGACCAGAGCCCCCCCCACCCTCCAGGAGCAGCACCCCTGGGGAGCAGAAGCCCAGAACACCAGCCCTTTGCCAGACTGGCCATCAGCGTGTTCACGTGTCTTGCGGGCGACATCCCCGAGACCGTCACCTCTCTTTTCTGGGGAGAGAGGGGTCTCAGTCCCCTCTCCAGGCGGGGCAGGGAGAAGCGATGTCCCCGGTCACCAGCCCCCTGCCCCACTC
>VZZY01008092.1:0-30348 GCA_013400335.1 Eurystomus gularis
ATAAGTTTGGGTATGATACAACACCTGTAAATCCAAAATTAGCAGGAGATCAGTAGGAGTATCATTAGTCAAATTCTGGTCTCATGAACCATCTTAAAAATGTCACAGATAAATTCACACTTCAGCTGCTGATTTAAATAGAAACCTGCATTGACACAAAAATCACTTCCTGGGACTCTATGTCAGATGAATTATCAACATGCCTGAAACTGTCCAACTGGCCAGCAAGTCTAGTTTCAAAACTAGGGTCAACTATCTGCGTTTTATAAAGGTATAAAAATGTTTTCACTTTTTGCCAGTTACTCTGTTGCTTGGAAGGGAACTTTATTTTAATGAGAACTTTTCATGCGTGACTCAGTGCTATAGTCATTAATTTGAAATGTTTTAAAGCTAATGGCTTTGTATCACCAAACCTCTTAACTTCTGCTGACATTATACACAGAACTTTGCTCCAGACATGCAGTATACTGTTGGTTGTATGACTGAGGGTATCCACCAAAGTTGTTGGGTGTGTTTGGCCACATCTGGAGTTGGGATTTTCTAGGAAAGGACTCCATTACATGGCACAGCCATTAACTGCAGTGTGGGGCCAAAGTCCATTTTCCAAACTCAACATAGAAAACCTGACAGATCAAAACCACCTTAAACCTAGAAGTTCATATTTCTTCCTTCATACTAGTTGCCAAACTAGAGTCACTGTAACTTCTCTCCTCATTTTTCCATTGCAGAAACATGTAAGTTGCTTTTCTTCCTTGAAATTTCCTTGTCTGCTGCCTCATTATGAGATCTAAATACTATGTAGATGACCTGAACTTAAATACTTAAACCCCTATATCAGCATTCTAATGAATCACTGAAGAGAGAGACCTCAATAATTTTTCTTAGCATTCAGGCTTACCGTTCTTATACCATCAGACATGTGTTTCGTACATGTTTGAAAGCAGGTGGGTAGGCATACTCCTTATCTGCAGTACAGCACAGAAGTGTACTTTGTGCAAGTCATTGTTAAAGTCCTCTTAACTACCTTGGTAAACCTGTGCCTGTATGAGACCATTAGCCAAGAAGTCTTCCCATGTCAGTACTTGCTGTAAGAAAGATCCACGGCTCACTGGTTTCCTTAAAGTGATTAAATAAAAGTAACTACAGATGACACTAATACCATATTGAAAATTAAATGCTAGAAATTAAGACATAAGCCTGGAAACGCAACAGAAAATGAGATCAAGGGTGTAAAACCTTGGTACCTACTGCTGTCGTGAATGGTCAAAGGGAAAGACTTCAGGAGCACTCATCTAAACGTCTTTCAGGAGAATACTGATCTCTGTGATTGACAGAGACTTAGAACACAAGCAATTTCTCTTCAAGCAGATGGTTCCATGAGGAAAACAGAATTACTGTACAGCCAGTAAAACCATAAGGAGCCAAGTTACTGCTCAGGTTAATACTCATGGTTCTGAGTTCTCAATTTACAGATGTGGTTAGCATCTAAATTCCAGGTTGCTGGGATACTGATGTAAGAAAAGGGAAATATAACTGCATGAGTAGCGTTTGTCCTTTGTCTTTTCCAGCAGAGGATTCAGCACTGCTAGCAATGTTAGCCCACGCAGATCCAGTGTGAATATAAGCATGCTTGGACGACTGATTATTTAGGCATTTCTGCCATTGGTGGATCCCACCTTTGAGTCAATGTTGGATTGTAAGTGCCTGGCAGCCACAGTTTTGTCAGCTGTATGATCTCATCAGCAGACTGACACAGTGGAAAAGACTCCAGGTTTTATTTACTAGTTGTGAATGTCATTGAATACATGTGTAATAGTCAAGATACTCTGAAAAAAACTACATGATATATTCAAATATTGCTGAAAGCAAAAGTTGGAGAGGTGCACAGAAACCTGAGACAGGTACACAGAAGGCTGACTCCCTCTCAGCACTGAAGTTCATGCAGCAGAACAACTGTAATCCTAGGAAATCTGTTTCAACAGATATCTGGCCACCAAGACAACAATATTTTACTTAATGCATTTGAGACATTGAAAATATAACTAAAAAGATACTTAGATGGATGCCAGTTAGGTGAATACCAGTGTTGCTGTGTTCATATACAGATTGCCTTGTATTTCCCGTAGAAATCATGACATTGGAATAGTAATTTTTAGAAATGCTACCTCCATAAATTTTGGTTGTTTTAATTTCCAAAGCAGTATTTTCTGATTGCTTCTTTTTAATAGGCTTGGGATCGGAAGCTCCCATCTCTGCCTGACCTGCAGGTCTGTATCACCTGACTAGCATCTCTTTGGTGGAAAATGGGTGGGAGACTTGGAAGAGATTTTTGGCAGAATTCATGTCTGCCTACATCTGTTTTGCAGCTGTTGCAACTAAGACAAGAAAAAACTCCCAACAACCTTAGTTTTCTTCTACTGGCTATATCTTATGCCAAATGGTAGGTGTAGAGGCAGAGAAGAAAGCCTAAGGGAATCTAAGTTACACTCCTTGCCTCTCAAAAGGCAGACATAAAATATATACAGATGGTACAAACCACTTGATGAAAAATACAGTAATCTATATTGTCTGTCTTCTGTCTTCTCCCAGACAAATTCTGGCACACTCTCAGAAGATGTAGCCTACATGCAGGTATTAGTACCTTATCAGTCTCTCTTTGGCAAACCTTTGTTCTTTGGATGTCAAGTAATGTAGGCAGTTAAACGCTACTTTGAGGCTTGCAAGTCATACCTCTTTCTCAGAACTGTTTTTATCAGCTTTCAAAAATTCCAGGCAGCATCTTTAATATCTCCTGTTAGACAAAAATGCTTGTTAGTAACTGATGTAGAAGGTACCATTTGGAAAGACATTCAAAGTTATAAATTACTGGTTTGCAGATCATTTGGAGGCTTAGATTTTTTCTGAGTTTAATAATAGCTCATCTTTTTTAATTTAAAAAAAATAATTAATTGCTCTATTCCCCACCCTCAAAAGTTACTTTTACTCTAAGGAAAGGATTGCTGTTAATCCCAACATTTGTATTGTCCTGCCAGAGTTCATATTTCCTTCTCTGTATATCACTGAGAGATGAAGCATACCAAGAAAACACAAAATCTAACCCCTATGTGAAGAATATGAAAAGTGGTCATTTTGGTATTTTTGCTTTTGATGCAGGAAAAAAAAAGACTGCTCACAGAATAGGGAAAAGAGACTGGTCAGAAGATCCATGACACAAAGATGTGCTGCTAACTGGGTAGGATCGGAATCGCAGGCAAAATGTGACAGAAGCACCTGCTAATTTGTCTTGGATTAGTTCAACAGCTGATGTACTTTCATTTCTCAGACAGAAATGAACTTTCAGTTAATACCTGCAAGGTAAGATCCCAGTCAACAACTTTTAAAAGTAAGTCAGATTGGTAGCACTCTATTAGCAGTTGCAGATAGTTTACAGATTCTGAGAGTGAGTAGTGACAATAATCATTAATAATTTGTGACTAGAAGACCATTGGGATTTCCCCCGAAGAACTGTTATTCAGCATCCAGGTTTTCCACTTTGACTCACATCTTTCAACACTTACTCTCAGAAAGCTCCTACCATGTCTCTGCTCATTGCAGGAGGGTTGAACTAGATGACCTTTAAAGGTCCCTTCTAACCCAAACTGTTCTGTGATTCTATCATTGTATGAACAACCTAATTGTAAACTTATTTCACTATAGATTTATAATGAAGTTGGATAAATGAAATGTCTTTAATGGCATACCTTCCTATGAATGATGTTCAAGTGCTTGCAGAGAACGACGACTACATGGTTATTTACTTTAAAATGAAGCCATCTATACAAAGTAATCAATGCAAAAAGCTTGTTACTTTACTAGTTTAATGTTGAATGAAAGAACATTTGTTTCAAACTTAATTCCTCTACATTTGCTTAAATCACTGACATGTAAACAAAAGCTCTAACATCAGTAGGACTCAACAATGATACGTGATTCAAAGCAGAATGCCTTTTTTTTCCTTCGAGATATTAGCAATATCAATTGCAATAGCAATATCCAATTAGCAATATTAGTAATGAAATACACATATGAAGAAAATAACTTTGTGCTATTACAGTTGCAAAGGGATACTATGAAGGAGAGGACTTTATTTTTTAATGGTCAGAAGTGCATACTGGCATACAGCTGGACTGCCTAATCTAATTGTTTCCGATACTTTTATTATATATTCTGACAAAATGAAGTAGTTCACTGAAACACAAGCAAGGAATGAGCATAAAGGTCTCCATACGGTTCCTATAGATTTGCCAACAACTACATATGAGAACAAGATCTACCCAGAAAAAGTCACTTCAAATATTTTTTACATTTAATAGAGAATACTATGCAGTTGTTCCATGGTATTTTTTTCTACTTTCATTTCAAAGTTGCTCAGAATTCATATGTAAACTTACCCTGTGTCCAAAATATTGCCCACTACTTCGCAGGATCCTAATTGAAATCCTTATTTTACTTACTATACTCTTATATTTACTCCTACTCTTACTTACTATGCCTCTGAGTATCATCTTTGTACCAAGAAAATTATATAAATCCAGGGCTATACAAAACTACACAGCTATGCTTACTTTGATGGCCCTACTCCTGTTGGCACCAATTGAGAACATACAACCAAATGCTGCAGACTTAATCTATTTTTATTTCATCATTTTACTTCTCTTTAAAGTCATTTAAATAATATTCTTAGATTTTTGCTCAGCTGAAAGTACTGTTCCAAATGACTGAACACATGCAATCTGAGTGCCTCTTTTGAGAATGTCATTTAAAGTATTTCTGGAGCTGCAATTCACTAAATGCATTTAGAGAATTTTTTCTGAAAATTGGAACAAACAGCACTGTTGTTTCCATAATTCACAACTCTGCATGTGCAAATAGGCAAAGCTGCACAGTAGCACAAGTACAACCTTAAAATTACATGAATCCTTCTTTTCATTCTAATAAAAGCAAACTTTTGTTTGCTTATTGAATTAATGCTTTCTAACCCAGTCTGTGACAATTTACAATTTAAAACAGCCTCATATCCTCTCCCCAAATAAAACATGAACTGGCACAGCAAAACCTGTGGGTATTCTGAAAGACAGTATATACTGTCCTAAACATTACCTACTAGTTGCTGCTGCCAAGATTTTTTGTTATTAACGCCTCCTGAAAATACAAGTCTAGGAATTATACTGCAGTGTTGGAAACACTGATTAATAATACTGTGATAACTAATGCTCCAAATTCTTGAAGATACCTGCCAGCCGCGACAATACCAATGCTGGAAAAGAAGCCTTTCTGCCAGGTCATCTGATCCATTTAACTGTGTAGCATGTACATGTCACTTCTTTTCCAAATCATGCAATATGGAAGACAACATATGAATTCTCTCATATGAATAATTATACTAGTTATTAGATGTTCATGTGGAAAATGCTACTCTCAGTCCCAACTGTTGCATAATTACAGCTTGTGTTAGTAAAGAAGACTTGAAAGACACTTTAAGAAACAACTGGAAATTTGTCTAAAAAGTCAACACAGGATTTCCCTTAAAGAAACCTCACAGGCTGCATTTTAATAGGACTTTATCCAGTGGGACTTCCAATTCCCATTTGGAGTTCTGGAGGTGCATCTCTTACATGCAGCACTGGATAACATACACGTGCTGTTTGCCTATTTACCAAACTATGTGAATAATTTGCTTTCATGTAGAAGAGTTTCATTAAATGAAGGTGAGAGATGCCACCATCATCTTTTTCCTGTCTGAAAAAAAAAAAAAACAAACCTAAAATACTTTAATGCTACACAATGCACTCTGGATCTTTTAATCCTTTTGGCCCGTGAGCTTTTTGAGGAGGTGCTTTCTCACAGGTATATGTAGATCTGCCTCTTTGTCATAGTTGAAATATAGTTCAGGTTGCTTTACTTTATCTGGCATAAAATACTAAATATTTAGCTTAAGACAAAAACAGAGCCAGCAAAAACATTCGAGGCTGAGGAATGGAAAAGTATGTTGCTGTGACTTGCTGCTAAGAAATAAATAGAGAAATTATACCAAGATGTATCTTGCATGTGCCATCTAGAATTTAAATATTGTAAAAATAGTTGTATTTTATTTTTTCTCTGTAAGGCCAGGCTGCCACTGTTAATGTTAAGAATCTAAGGTACACTGGGGATGGGAACATATGTCAAGCAATGCATTTTTCAAATCTTGCCTCTACATTAGCTTCTTTATATAAATGGCCATTAGTTTTACATGTTTTCAAGTTTACATTCAAAGTCCCTTGCATTTAAAGCAGCAGTACATTCCACTGCAAGACTAATGTGTCTGCATCCCAAATGGCAGTGTGAGCTCTTGATAATAATTCTGTTGCCTAGAAAGTTCAGACCTTCTGGATATCATTCTTAGGATCACCTTTAATGAGGTGTTAGAAACTTGGTTACTCCACATTAAGATCTAAATTATTTAATTTTCAGGTATCACTACAATAAATCTTCATAGTGAATTTCCAAATATCCTTCTAATAACCTATTGTGTTTTATCCATATGCAAACAGACTTCAACTTTTTTACACATAGTCACTGTAGTCATCTTATGCAAAGTTTGCTGACATCAAGGTGTAATTTCCAGACTTCACTGAGTGTATGGCCTTACGCTCTTTCTTCCCTAGCTGATGTGCTATATATGGACAGTGTCATTGCCCTCACTCTTCACACACAAGGCATAACATTAAAAAAAAAAGTAAAAGCCAGAATCTGTAGTAATTCTTGCAGATCTTGTAACAAACCACATCGTTGTGTCACAGTATTCACCTTCACTGGAGCAAATGGCCTAGAACAGAGTGTGCCATTTAGGCCAGTTTCTAAGGGTAGGCCAAGTTCTCCCCAAAATTACAGTGGGCAAGCTGGGCCAAGCCTAAGAATTTCAGTGGAATTGCTTCTCAGTCACAAGGGTGTTAGAGCCAATTCTGATCCCATTACAAGTCCCAGCTTACTTTATATATGATCATGAGAAGTCTTGAGTTGATTAAAGTATTTTCTTAGGCTCTTACATATATATTTTCTCAGAAAGTACATGCAGAACTTACAGTCAAAATCTTGCTGACTTCTAAGTTTGCTTTTTTAAAAAAATGTATTGTAATTCCATAAGATCTTGTCTAATTAAATAATAAATAGCTTGCACATAAGCCAAAGAACCCAGGCTTTTAGTTTTCCATACTTAGCAATAAAAGTTGAAACACTTATGGAAGTTTAATACAGTTGGAGTTTCTTTAGGGCTCCATATTGCCTTACTCACTCATCTTTCCAAAGCAGGTCTTCAGGATACAGTTACACAAAGGAAAACATAAATGGGTAACAATTCTACTTTAACTCTTTCTAAGAATTATTTTGCTGCTACAGGAAACAGGAAGCCATTTCACAATGGTATTTTTCAGTGTAATTCTTCCATGTGTGTTACACTGGATAATTTTATTTTCCATTCATTGTGGAACAGATTTCTTTGGAACTCCTTAATGATATAGTGACAATTTTATATACATTGAGCACATGACATAAAAATAGAGTGTCTGGAGAAAATCTAACATCCAATATTTTTGCTTAATGCTATGTTAGCTTGCCCTTTCTTCCTTCTTTTTTCTATTTTTTCCCTCAGTCTGCCTCAAATGTTTTTACTCTCTAAAACCTGTCCTTTTGAAACACTTAAAGCTGGCCTCTGCAGTGTATGTAGCACCTTGCAGAACTGCAGGATCACAAATCACCTTCCATTTCACAGTCTTGATGAGTGTCATGGTCCTCACAGGCAATTTCACATGGTCATTCCCTGCGCTGGTGGCTGCCCCTGTTAGACATGGCTCAGCTAGTGTGGCATTACAGCTTTCAGCATGAGGCACAAATGTAATCCCTGTCTGGGTCTTTAAGAAATATCAGAGATTTCTGTGCAAAAGCATATGCCTGCATATGTTTCAGTGACATGTTTTGTAAATCTTATTATCCCTCAGAAAGCATTAAAATGAAGCCAACAAGCCCAGCTGTGCTCATAACGTACCTTATTAGATATCTAGACTTTTTTTTTAGGAACAGAAAAACACACACACACGCTCTCCTACCAAAGAAGGTTGCTGTTCTGGGTGTATTCTACTATTTCATTCACAGTTTACTTTACAACATTGTGTTGAAGTATAACACTAACTATAAAAATGAAAAAACGGTGGAAAGTACTTTACCACATGCAATTAAATGGAATTACCTGTCTTTCAGGGAAAACCAAAATAAAAAGGGTTATAAAATAAAATTTTTCAAATGTTTTTCATGTTTTTTTCAATGGATTTATTCCACTGCCTTTCAGACCAACCATGAAAGTTTCATTTTGCACTTAAAAGTATTGCTATCTGTTAATATTAGATAGAAAACCTTCTAATGACTACTTTAGAAGTCCTGACTATCAGCTGGTTTTGACTTACAAGTTCTCCTACTTAGCAGCATGATGCATTTCCCTTTCTTTGTGTTTTCTTGATTGATGATTGTAAATTAGAGAATCCATTAAAAACACCCAAAGGATTTGTCATGTTTGAACAGAACACAATTTCCTTTTTCAAACTATAATACAATTGTTAAGGGATAGAAAAATGCTCACATAATTGAACAGAAAACCCCAAATATTTCTCTAAATAGTATATTAGGTAAAGGAAA
Organism: Eurystomus gularis; assembly: GCA_013400335.1. NCBI lineage: Eukaryota > Metazoa > Chordata > Aves > Coraciiformes > Coraciidae > Eurystomus > Eurystomus gularis. Next base: position 8,707 of record VZZY01008092.1, read on the forward strand.
TAAATCTGTAAAAGAAATAAAATCTAACTAACAGTGCAGGTTTAAGTTTTCTGCTAAATTTATTTTGCTAGTAATTTGACAATCTATGAGAGCTTTTTCATAAATATTTTTTCTTGATTGCTAACACTCAAACTTCTTGTACAGTTAAATATTGTGACTCATAATGGAAAGCTTTGGCAGGGTGCAATAGAAAAAACCCTTCAGCTTTGATGTCAGCAAATGGTCGCAACATAATTGTTTGGAGTACTTCCTATTATTTTAAGATTAGAGCGCAAGAAAATATTGACTATATATCCAAGAAGGGAGGTCACTTCAATTACGGCTTCAAGTATAGCTTCTGAGAAGACAAACTTTTCTGCCATTCTTGTACTCTCCTCTTTTGTATGTATGATATAGAGAGACTAGAGTTAAAGTAACTAAGATGTCTAAGCATCTGTTAAATGTCTAAAATAGGCTGCTATGTCCAAGGTAGTTGATATTCCTTACATAGTCTTAATTTTTAATTTGGAAAGAGAAAGTACAGTAATAAGGGCCAGATTTTGCAAATTTGTCACTGTGTACATGAAGTTCAGGCCTGAAGTGAGCACTTTGAGAACAGATATACTTAGGAAAAAAAAAAATCTCTCACTAATGAAACCACAAGTCCACAGTATGTAAGTCAAATAAAAAGGTCATTTTGTCCCCAGCTTTATTTCCAACTCCTTTTCAGTATTGGAAAGCCTTTCCACATCACTATACTAATACAAAAGCAGAAACTTATTTTCCCAAATAAGAGAGGCCATTTGGCATAGAAATGTTAAATAATGTGGCCTGACTCTTCCATCATTCACCTCACACAACTTGCTGCATATAAGCAGAGAAAAAAGGCCTTCCTGGTAAAGTAATGTGCTAGTGAAATAGTCTGACAGTGCATGTCAAAGCACAGTAAATCCTATATATGTTTTACAATCCCAGACAGTATTTGTTTTACTCTTTTAAACAAAGCTCATTTTAAATACCTACCTCTACTAGGATAAGAAAATTAAGAAACGTTCATTACAACTGAAGATACAAGTTGAATAGAAATAAATGTTTTCTCCATCCTAGAAGTAGTAACACCAAAATCAAAGGTTATTTAAGTCTTCTATAAAACAAACCACGTTAGTTCCCAGATTCTCTATTGTGATCGGTTGTCACCTCCAGTAATGGCTGGCAGGCTGGAGGTAAAACATTATCCCCCCTTTTGACTCTGAAAGTGTTGAACTCCATCTTTCTAAGAAATTAAAATTGCTGTTTTATTTCTTTGCTCTTCTTTCCATCCATATAATCTAAGGTTGGATGCTCTGCAGTAAGAGTAGATGCAATAACTTGAGATTCTCAGACCACAGAAATAGGGGGGAAAAGAGTAAGAAATTATTAGCACACCTACTGGAGGATGCAGGAGTGTGCTCTAAGAAGCAGAGACTTGAAGCGACAACGAAATCCCAGCACGTATAACAGTAACCAGCCATTCCAGGGCTGGATTTTATGCAACAACAATGAACGCTGCATTTACCAGTGCTAATGGAGTGAGGAGAGGGAGGTAGAAAAATCCCCCTCGGAACCTCAAAAAATACCTCCTGATCTCTGGTTTCACAGCTCTGAAAAACTGTATGTAGGAGCTCTGAAACAGCACAAATTCAAGAGGTATATTAAGAAGTGGAATAAAGGTCTGCAGCTTTCCAATAAAATGAGTTATAGCAGTTAGACACGAGCTCTGGGGCGTTACTCTTTTCAATAGAAAACTTTATTCCGTCTAATTTTAAACTACTCAGTCACTGAGTTTCCACCCAATTAAATAAGCTGATTGGACATTATACTATTTTTACCAAGGGTATCTTATTTTAAATTTGCACAGCTTTGAAAAACCTTAATGCCAAGAAAGGAGCTTTTCCAAACGTTTTTACCCATTGATAGCCACTCCAAATATGGGGCCTCTCACATCTCTGCTCAGGATCTTGAGGCACCGGGGACACCTACGAATGAGGGACTGTTTGCTTAGCATAACCATCCCTGTAACACACTGACTGAGAGTTTCCATTGATGTGAAACAAAACCTGAACCATCCAATCTCAACTGTTTGTTGTATGACAAAGTGTCAAGAGGCAGATGTAAAGTATTGAACAACTTCATTCCTTCTCTTACCCACTCTTCTGCTGAGAGCTCCTTTTAGGAGCTCTTTTAGGATTCATCTGCTTGCTGCCTTGTTATTTAAAGTGTCTAACTAGCACGGCTTACATCTCCCTTCCTTTCTGCAGTCCCTAGTGATTCCAGGCAGTAGAACAAATGTCACTAAGGGCTGGATTTATTGTAGATGCAGGACCGAGCATGCTCCAGTGCAGCACAGCCCCATAAAAATGGTACTTGTTGAATAACTCCACTGAGTTGTTTTACATTATTGCAATGTTTTCTAGGGGATTTATAGGTCTCTGGAGCAATGAAAACATGGAGCAATAGCTTCTTTTGCAGATGTAAACATGGGTTTGAATAAATAGTTAATTTTTGCTAGTATTAGAGCATTTGGCAGATGTTTCTAGGCATAAACAAGCTTTCTCCATCTTTCAAAATGAAAACAAAAACTGGATATTGACTTTCTCTATCATCCAAAACCCCAGTTTGCTTCTTAAGCAAAACTGGACCCAGTTAATTTCACAATTTTGAGACAAAATTCCAAAGGAAATGAGGTTAAAATGTTGGTCTGGTAGGGTTGCGACTATGCTGAGCTCAAATAAAAGATAAAAGACCATAACATGCTGATATATCTGATGTTTTTATGCAAGACTGCCTTGTTTCCATTAAACAGCTAAAAGACAGCTACTGTTTAACTGAAGAAACTGATGGAAAATCCTCATTACTATATAAACAGTGGTTTAGGCATAAAAAGTGTTTAGCTTATGCATCTGTGCATTTAGCTGAACACTAAGCTTTTTCTAAACACAATTTGGTGCCTTCCTACTCCCATATATTTTCACTTTCTTTTTGAAAGCAGGAAATCTGTGTCTCCTCAGGCCTCAAAATGTAAAACAAAAAAAAAAATTAATGATTTTTGTATCATGTGTTTTACCTAACCCACCAGAGTATCCCAGTGCATGGCTCCTACATTTTACTTCCTTTAGCTTTTAAGTCACATCAATAAAACAACAAAAGCTGGTGAAGGGTCTAGAGCACAAGTCTTACAAGGAGCGGCTGAGGGGACTGAGGTTATTTAGCCTGGAAAAAAAGGAGGCTTGGGGAAGACCTGATCACTTTCTACAACTACCTGAAAGAAGGCTGTACTGAGGTGGAGGTCGGTCTGTTCTCCCATGTGACAAGTGATGGGACAAGAGGAAACGGCCTCAAGTTGTGCCAAGGGAGGTTTAGCTTGGACACCAGGAAAAAATTATTCACAGAAAGGGTTGTAAAGCACTGGAATAGGCTGCCCAGGAAAGTGGTGGAGTCACCATCCCTGGAGGTATTTAAAAGAGGTGTAGATGTGGCACATAGGGACATGGTTTAGTGGTGACCTGGCAGTGCTGGGTTAACAGTTGGAATTGATGATCTTGAAGGTCTCTTCCAACCAAAACAATTCTGTGATTCTATGAGTCTATTCTAAAAATGTATACATAAACCATTTTTTCAATGATGTCTTCCATTCCTGGTTCCACAAATTTCACCTCTTTGAAGCTGATCTAGTCTCTATTAAAAATCTCAGTATCAACTCCTTTCTCTTTTGATTCGTTTTTATGATGTCAGCCCTTCAAGCTCTTGATGTAATAAGAGTTGTCTTGCAATAACTGCCATGCAAATTAATCTTCCATTTTGTGGACAAAATTAGAAGACATTGATAAGACAAGGCTGAGAACATTAAAAAATCACCAGTCATTCCTTCTAGGCTTGAATCAATGGTGACCAGATACAAAGTTCAGATCAACCATCCTCCTTGAAGATATTAATAAGCATTAATCCACCCATATGCTATGATACAAGTTGAACAGGATTATTGGTTTGAATGGTGCCCTGTTTGTAAATAGGACCTGCCCACCTGCTACTGAACAGACTCATACTTGGGGGTATCTTAATACATCAAAAATGCCTTTTAATCCATTAAGAACTAATTCTGATTTGGTTTTATTTTATTTGCTTTAACTTGCAGTGGGAGATAATTGCAGCCTATTTCAGACAGTTTGCTACTACTTGAAATTATTCGTCATGAATTCTCAGAGAAAAGACACTATCAGGACACTAATGCATGACCCTACTAAGCCTTAAAGGGAAATAAATAAACAAATACATTTTTATAATGCAACTTGGAAAAGACTGAAGAACAATCTAAGACTGAAGAACACCTGCCTCAGCTAGGAAGGAAGGCTAGCTCCCTACCTAGGAGGATGTTTGTTTGGTACAAAAACTGTAGAAAGAGCCCAGAAGCCCTTTCTTTGAATGAAAACATGTATGCATAAATAGAATGAGACAAAGAAACTTCCAGATATATTATTCTTCAGTATTAGTGTATCGCTGTTGCTTAACAGGCCTCCTCATTATACTGGATACTGCATACTAACAAATGAAAGTCCATGTGTCTAAGAGCTGGAAATGCATTTCTTGTGTGCTGCACCTCGCTTCTTTGTGGCAGTAGCAAACAAGTGAAAACATTGGTCAATGTATCTGAGCTATCATCGCCCTGGGTATTATTACCAGAGCAGGTTTTAAGGAAACACCGAGGGAGAACATCACAGTTGTGACATCCCTCAATTTCATCTCCCAATTTATCCAACTGAAAAAAACAGTTTCTATCCTGAACAAGACTTTGATCCTTATTCAAGTAAAGTATGGCAATAACTGGCCAAATTTGTATAATTACATATTGTTTTGTATATAAAGTCTCACACAAAATTCACATTTTAAATAACAGACTTGGGGAGAAACAAGGGCAAGGAGGACTCAGATTGTGTATGACCTAGTCAAAGGTATGCAGACAGGGCATAGGATGATGTTCAGGTCACGTCTCACTGAGGTACCACTGCAGATGCAACAGCAACACAGTCTGTTTCTCTGAAACAAAATGGTCTTCTTAAGTGGTGCAATTCTGAAATTCCTTACAGTATGCTTATGACAAAAAAAAAAAAAAAGTATGATTTATCTCAAAGGTTGAAGGAAATTAAAGAATCATGGGAAAAGGTCAAAACATGCAGTGTCCTCAGACTTGTGTTCAGCAAAGGGCAAAGAAAAAGAAACACGTTGGAGTCGAAGGACAAAAGCAACATGCAAACATGTACGTAGTTCTCAGCAAACCTTTGCTGACTTCTGTGAGATGGTGGGCAAACATTTGGTGAGAGCTATGTCAACAGCTACTCAGGTCCACTGAGCTACACAGTAATCCAGATGCTTTTAACATCTGAAAACACCAATCTTAGTGGGTATAGATCAGCTTATCTTCTTCTACATGACAAATGTGGGATATGCAATGTGGGTATGATTTATTCCTTTTATAAATGATTAAGAGTTCCTTATACATAAAAATCTGACCTAAAACTCCAGAAATAGATTTAGGAAGCATGAATACAAGCCACAACCATCCAAAAATGGTTTCAGGGTGGAAGCAATTTCTGAAATTATAGAAGGACCATTGCAAATGCAAGATAACCATTTATCATTAAGAGAGCTCTAAAAATCAGACATTTATTCTTAGGCAACTCATATGTCAAGTTGCCCAGGGGTAAAAATCACTTATCAGTATTTAGACTTTCACCTTCCTAAGCATATTTAGAAAACAGCCATCCTGAAACTTCCTTTGCACGCAGGAGATATTTAGGGGAACCAAAATCCTTTTAAAACTTGATTAAAAAACCACACATAATATATGAAGTCATTAGTTCAAATCCAGTTCTGAAAACCTGTTTAAAAATCACAATGCCACAGAGCGCTCATACAGGATATGAACAATAAGTTGTTTCACAATTCTCAGCAATGTGTGTGTGAAAACAAAGAAGTGGTAGAAAGTGCTCAGAAAAGTACACTGCCGTTTGTACCAGTTTTTCTAAGGAAAATGACTCTCAGTGACCCACGGTGCTGTTCCAGGTGAGTCATTTCTCTACATCTGCTGCTATCAATCATCAAATTTATCTATCCCAGTTTTAACTGATGATTACACACAGACTTTCCTCTCAGATCCAGAACCTTGTGAATCATTATGAATACACTATCCGGGAATATCTATGCCATTCCTCTCTCAAAGCATTCAATATTTCTACAAAATCAGTTAAGAACCAGTAAGGCAACAATGTTGAGATGCCAAAAATTATGTTCAGCTCCTCATTTACTCTAAATCAATATTAAGAAAAATGTAGGAGATGGCAATGTTGTATCCGGTACAAATCATCACTTGGACAAAGCATAGCTGACTCTAGACAGGACCAAAGTACTTGTCTGAAATGCTTCCTTCTCTCTGAATGCTTTCCGCCTCAACCCCCCTCCTCCTGATGTTAAGACGTGCAGGCAGATGCCCTTGTCACTGCCTAGCCTCCGTGTATTTGCTTGGATTGATTCTCACTCTGCTTAACTCTCACTCCAGATGATGAAGATTATGCCCCATCCTACCCGAAAGAAAGCAGACACCAATGAGCAGAATTTGCTAACTGATGTAATGCATATGCAGGTATTAAGTCATGCATACTGAAAAAAAGTTTGAGTCGATACATAAACACACAGGTAGTCTGCTTAGCGTGAAGATTCACATGACATACCACTTCCCTTTCGTGCTCTGTGCACTGGCTCCCCCTTGAAGTAGACAGTCCACCTCAAGGTCTCTCTCTAGCTATTTCAAGCCGCTCACAGAAACAGCTTAAACAGCTTGAGCAACTTGGCAGCTTTTTCTCTCCAACGTACGACTTTTCTAAGACAACTGTGTTCCACTGAAACAATCCTAAAACTTAGGAGGCTGAGAGGCTCACAGTCTTTCTTCCCCAAAGACTGAATCTACATTCCCATAAGAAAGGTGTGGCTCCAAAATTCATGGCTTAAAATACAACACAAGCAAAACCTGTGTAGTACACACAAGAAAAAGCTAATTATTTTCTGCCACAGTAATACGCAGAATCAATGAACATGATATCTTCAGGTTCTCGTAAAGTGGCGTAAAAACTGCTTATTTCATCACACACTAAAAGTACTTGACTAGCATAAATAAAAATAGTGAACCAGCCTTGAAAAACTGGCTGTAGCTTTTGCTCTAAACAACCCCTGAAATTTTTTCATGCTTACCTGGAGCTTGCCAAATCATTCCAAACATAGCTTTATGTGACTGAAAGTAATTCTTAGAAAAGAAGTATCTTTCTGATTGGACTTGCACAGTCCACATGATACTTGTGGGGGGGGGGTCAATTCTCGTTAGTAGACAAAGTAAACAGGAAACTCCCAAGCATTTAACTGTTACAAAACTAGCTATCAAACCAAAGACAGATGTTTTGAAGTTTTGAGTCCTAGGATTATTTAAAATGGCTCAAAGATCCCATTTAGCACTACATCATTCTAGTATTTTTTATCTGGAAAAAATCTGGTTCTTCACTGCATTCATTACAACTTCAGAGATATTAAATGAATCAACAGAGAAAGTGATGCCTTATTTGCTCAGTAAAATATAAAAACATTCTTTACAGTTGTCATATGACTAAAATTCCTTGAAGTGAATGTAATGTAGAATGTAAAGTGAATGAATGTAGAGCTAAGTGTTTAGTAGCCCTCAAACTTTCCTTCTTCCTATAACAAGGTGCTATAGCAGTTACATAAATAAATTATCTGACATAACCCAAGAACCCTTATGAAATTTTTATTCATGCATCCTTTAAAGTATACCTGTGCTTATTTAACCTTATGGGGTTTTCCCTCTATTTCTTTTATAGATAACCTTGAAAGTGGCACAAACGGGACTCACGTATGTGCAGAAGCCCACAGGCTACCTGTCTGATACAAAGATACAGGCATGCAGATGTTTCACAGAATCACAGAATAGTTGGGGTTGGAAGGGACCTCTGGAGATTGTCTAGTCCAACACCCCTGCCAAAGCAGGTTCACCCAGATCTGGTTGCACAGGAATGTGTCCTGACGGGTTTTGAAAGTCTCCAGAGAAGGAGACTCCACAACCTCTCCAGGCAGCCTGTTCCAATGCTCCGTCACCCTCACAGTAAAGAAGTTTTCCCTTAAGTTTAGGTGGAACTTCCTGTGTTCCAGTTTGTGTCTGTTGCCCCTTGTCCTATAACTGGGCACCAATGAAAAAAGACTGGCCCCATCCTCATGACACTCGCCCTTTAGATATTTATAAGCATTGATAAGATCTCCTCTCAGTCTTCTCTTCTCCAGGCTAAACAGCCCTAGGTCTCTCAGCCTTTCCTCATAAAAGAGGTGTTCCAGTCCCCTCACCATCTTTGCAGCCCTCTGTTGGACTCTCTCCAGTAGTTCCCTGTCTCTCTTGAACTGGGAAGCCCAGAACTGGACACAATACTCAAGATGTGGCCTCACTAGGGCAGAGTAGAGAGGGAGGAGAACCTCCCTTGACCTGCTGGTCACACTCTTCTTAATGCGTCCCATGTTTCTTCATGTGAACAACCATCAGCCTTTATTGTTAGTGATGGGCCATAAATCTCTGGGAAACAAAAAAAACAAATAAACAAAAGATCATAACTGGAAGTGAAAAAAAAAAAGAAAAGAAAAAGAAAAAGATAAGACATAATCAGGCTTTGTACTTTCTACTTCATATTTCCACATTCTTACCAGCTAGATTTGGAATATAGTATTTTCAGCAAATTCAACTTTTATAATCTCTCCTGTTCTCTCTGATTCTTCCCACTGCTTCATTATTTGTTCCTAATGATCACAGATTATGTCTGTGCTACATCAGGACATGAACAGTTGTGCAGTTTCAACAAATATGTCTTTTCAGGACTTGAAGCTACCAAAATCACATTTGAAAAATCACCTCTAAGCACTATTTCAGAGTACGCATGGATTTATTTCAGGATCTTTTGGCAAATGTAATTTGGAAACTAATCCCAGTTTTATAAACAAGTAGTGTATTTTGTAGGAACTGAACTGTCATACATATGGCAGACAGATACATGCCTTTCTTTTCCTCACTTTTGTTCTGTTATTGACAAAAACACCACTTATGTGAGATTAAACGTGAGCCAGGAAATATATATTGTCAACTGGAGCCCCAAGCTATTTCCAGAAGTTTTCCAAATTAGATCTAGCATCTGGCACCACAGCAAGTGCCATACTCCTTTTGGTTTAGTCTTATACCGTTTTACCATAGGTCTGTTTTTCTATCTCCCCATCACTACTGCAATCAATTATAAGTCCAGAGAACAAGAAAAAAAGGAAGAAGGGAGCCCCATCCCACTCTCACATGAGGTTGTGTGATGGGGTAAACTCCTGGCTCATGCACAACACTGTTTTTCTCTCCAATTCCCTTCAGCCCTCCAGTATCTTCCCACCAGGGAAGACAGACACACTGTACTGGGAGCATGCAAACACCCAGTCCAAGGCAAGAAAGTGACAGATACGGGAACATCCCCATAAGTGACTATGGGTTAAAACATTTGATTTTTTTTTAAAGTCCATATTAACACATAAAACACAGTATATACACAAAGCATCAGAGGACAATCTGAATACAGGGGTTAGAAAAATGGTTGTGACAGGACATAATAGAAGCCTGAGTTTATGCTTGCAGTAATTACAAGAATAGTTTCTACCTTATCAAAAGTTCAAAATGTGGAGTATTAAATTTGGTTATAAAAAAGTAGAGTGGAATGTTAGCATGAGTCTGAAAATAAGTCACTTTAAAGGATTTGGATAAGAACAAATCAAATATTTTATTTATAGGACTAAAGGCAAACAAAAAATTACTGGCTATGGATCCAAATCCAAGATAGAACTTTTACTGAAATTGTAATAACCCAGTTTTCCAACAAAGGAAAGATGTCATTGGAAATACTGATGTTATAACTCTTAACAAGCATCAAATTATTTAGAAACAAGCATAAAAGATGGGATAAATAAAGAAATATAAAAGATTTTCAACACTATTTATAAACTATGTTGAAAAGCTGTCCCATTTTAAAATTCTCATTAGCTTTTGCTGGGCCAGGGGTCCACCCCTAATGAAGATTCATTAGATTTTCCTAAAAAAAAAAGCCATCTTTCTTCTGTTATTGATTGTTCCTGTCATGAGTTCAGCTTCCATTAGCAGTTGCTTGTAGTATTCATATTCACAGACATTTGTAAAAGTCAAAAGTCAGTTTTTATTAGGAAGAAAGCTTAAAGCCACTTTGCTGCAAATAACTGCAAATTTTTAACAGGAACATTTTTAATGAAGAAGTAATCTATACTAGTTAACCTAAAAATTAGTTACAGAACCTAAACCCCAATATTTTTTTCCCTTCACAACTACTCTTGCATGTCAGAAGCTTAACTTCCACAACGTTTTCCAGTAGTGGAACTAGTTCAGCAGAGAACAACCAGAATGAAGGACTTTACTAGCTGCTCAAGACTCATTTTTCACATTGAAAAGAGGTAAAAGGTAAGACTTAAATCACAGATTGTTGGGAAACAGAGATTGCAATGGCATAAATCCCATCTCAAAAGTAAAGAAAAAGCAGATGCAAACATACACGTGAAAACATTCGGTGCTAAAGGCCATCAAGGCACAGAGAGGTACCCTGTGGAATGAAACACCAAGTGCAGCAAGCAGAGGACCATCTATTACAAAAAGGAAGCCAAGAAGTGTGGAGGTCAGAAATAAGGTGCAAGGCAAACAGCAGCTCACTCAATGGTCATCACAGACCTAGAAGAGCTTCCTGGACTCTTTCAAATTTCCTCTGTCCCTGTGAAACTGGCTTTCTTTAAGTAGTTTCTAAGGACCTGCAATTCATTTCTTGGCTAGGCAAGCTCACTTTCACTGAACAGAATGATCTGAAGTTTGTTTGAATTCCTGCAGTATGGAAATCTACTGTACTTTCTAGCAGGTGTGAGAACACTGAGGCTCCTTCAGTTGCAGCTCATTTCCACTTACTAACTACTTTATCTCCGTGGATGAAGCAAAAGTGACTTTTGTGTTTCCTGGCAGTCTGCTGCTTCAAAGAACCTAATAGTGATTTGTTTATTTCAGAGGAAATGGAGACCAGTCAGCGATGACAGATTTATTCGTTAAATGGACATCACAAAAAATTTTCATGCAGTACAGGCTGGCTCTAACCACAGTATGAGAACTCATAGTAAGGAGTGATGTACATTCCAGAAATCCAGTCCTATTAATCTGCTCCACTCTAATCTGTACATTTATATAGCACCCTTCACACTACTTCCAAGAGCTCTGTACAGAAATGTAATAACCACTGTACTAAAAAATATCCAGGTATATTGATGGCCTACATTTAGACTTGAAAACATAGCAAAAGGAGCCAGACTGTTAAAATCTCCTAGCAATAAGAAAAAAATGGGAGTCTGATCTCTTCCAATTAAATCTCAGGATAGAAAAGAAATCCTTAGTTCTGGAGAGACAATTCACAACATGGCAATAGCTCTTGATGCTATGGAAGGAGACAGGACAATTTTAAATTGGAGCAATAGAATGTGAAAATTGGTAAGATACTTCAGTGGTACCCAATATAAATTGTACAATATGGCTGATCAAACTCAGTCCAACAGGAGAAAAAGGCACAGGGTTTTCTGCATGTGGTAGGTTTGTAATGCATGAAGGTTTACTGCATGGCCTCAATGTGAAAAATAAATAAATAAAACCTTCTAGAGCAAGATAGTAGCAAATTTATGTTGTTACAGTCTTCAGATGCTAACTGGATATGGCATTTTCATCTGTCAAAGAAGGTAAAATAGATTTATGGATAACATATAGGAACCTGTGTTGAAAATCCCACATAACCTGACAACTGCCCATTTTCTGTAAGGGTGAGGAACATTGATCAAGGGAAGCACCGAGATCCAGCCAGTCAGCAGAGCATTCCATTTGATCTGGATTCAATTTCAGAAAAATATCTGGCTGAGGTCGTGCATCAGCCAAACAAACACACCATTTGGAAAGAAGCTGGAATATTTGTTGAGGCAGAGAAATATATCTGTACATCACCTCTATACATATGGTTGGCTAAAGCACATCTGCCAATAATTGGCTCAAAAAAATCATCAAAATGGTAAAAATGCCTCTATTTAAGATGATAGAATAAAGTGTTATTTATTCTTTGGAGGCACATACCTGCTCAAAAGTACCTTGTTCAGTAATTCACCCAGCATTCAGGAACTGGATTTATCATTGCATTTTGATTCCACCTACTCCCCAGAATAGCTTGATATCCTGAATGGTTTACACATAAGGAACTGTAATCCAGTTTTGTCTCTTTTACAGACTGAAGATCTGAAGTATGGAATAAGTACAGTACTGTGGAAAGATTATTGCAATTACTTTGAAAGAAATTAAACTAGTGGTAGAGGGTCTACACAAGGACTCCTGTAGGGAGTATCCGTCAGGATGATTTGCCCAAAATAGTGTGCTTGCTTCTCAGAAGGGAGGATTTTGCCTGGAAAAATCATGATGTTGGCCTGTATATGCTAACATCCAACCCTGGAGACTGCTAGGGTGCTTCTGGACAATGTTCTAGTAGGCAAATTCATACAAGAAGTCTGTGGCAGAGCTGGAAACTCACCTTTTTTATCCTTGTTTTTTTTTTTTCCAGTGTCTTATTTCAAAGCCACCCATCTTCTCTACTTTTGGGGTGCAGGGTAGCACAGTGACTTATTTATTAAAAATCAGTCTTCTAAGACCACCAATAGTCCCCTCCTTTTAGTAATTATATATCAATTTTAAGAATTTGTAATCCAAGAATGAAGTCTAAAGGTGCTTTTGAATCAAATATACACCTTATATAGCACACAGCACAATAAAATTTAAAATAGCATTTTTGTTTGGATTAGCACTGTGTTTGGATTTGTGTGTGAGAACGTGTGTGTGTGTGTGTATGTGTGTATACACAATTTATGTAAAATCAAAAGCTAATTTTTACTATCTTTTTTTTTAAAACACACACTAGATGCTTTGTTTGATCTTGATTTAACCTAATCCTGAAATTACATATATTGTGATAATCTGTATACTATGAACCTTAATATAAGCACACTGATTTGCAAGCATCCTATACACTAGCCTCACTCAATAAATTCTCGAGGACTGTGAGCTTACTTTATAGAAGAAAGTGCATAGACCGGGTTTCTTTAAAATATGTTATAGTTTACAGGACTGCCAGCCTAAAGCAAACAAAAGCATATGACTACTGCATTTTTAAGAGAGTCCACACACTGGTTGAACTCCTTGAAAATGTATTACACTGGCTGCAGAGAAGTAGGTCCCCAGTATGAAAGCAACATGAGGGACATATTTTTAAAACTTGGGACACACTGAACAGGTTGCAGCCCTGCAATATCACAATAGATCTATTAACTATTATCAAATGCTTGAAGAATGTAGAAGGGGGACAATTCTGGAATAAAATGTTTACAGTTAAAGTTCTACAGCCAAGAAGAGATAGGCTAAAGCCTAAAGGCTGCCTCAACACAAAAGGATCAGCTTTCAAGAAAGCTGCGCACCCAACTGTTACCATTTAGGCACCTAAACGAAGAACAATGGGGGCTGCTGGGTTCTGAGCTCTTTCAAGCATCTGGTCCAAATTCTTTCCTTCCATATGAATCAAAACAAATGTTTAGGCTACCAACTTTCCATTGCCCTTTCAATTTAATGCCAGCTTTTCTAGCTTTTAAATTCCTTAGTATAATAAGATGAATAAAACACTAACTTAGCAAAATGCCCAGTTAGGGACTATTTGGAATATTTTCTTTTTTATTAGTAGCAGACATAAAGTTTGTATAAAGTCATTGTAAAATATATCTTTCAAAACCATATCTTTTGGAATGAGATTTTTTGGTTTAATAGATTAAAAAAAATATGAATCCATCTTACTTGGCTATCAAAAAGTGGTCACAGATTGTAAGACAGAACAGACTGAAAATCAGCATAAAACAAATCACAGTAGCAAAACCAGTCAGAAAATTTCCAAGTAAATCACGTAAAAACCAAAAAGGAGATCACATCATGATGTGGAAGTAGAACATCAGTGGATGTGTGCTGTGCCACACCATGCTAAAGCAAGTTTTAAGGCTACATAATTCCTGCTGCTCACGACATTACGTCCATCCTACAGTGGTGTGGAGCCTGAGACAGGAGCCGCAAAGCTCAGCGGGAGCCCAGGATACTTCACTGTGCCTGGACCCTGCTATATCCTAAGATGGTTGAAAGCTATGCTAGGGAGTCAAAAAACTGTATATTTAAAGGTTAAAGGGTAACTATTGAGACAGACAGGCAAGTGTAATGTGGTAATGCCACACCTCTGCAACTAGAACAGATGACGTAGGAAAGGCATAGCATTACCTGATACTAACCCTAGGAGAGTAAAGGTCCGTTCCCACTATGGGAAACCTGTTGTGCAGAAATGTGTGAATTCAAACATTTTAAGAAAGTGTCTGCTTAAGAACACAGAAAATTTGCAGGCTTATCATAGTGAATGTTCAAACATTCAAAACTTTCAACCAGGTTCATGAATAAGTGGACTCCACTGGCCAAAAGTAAAGAAAAACTGGATATCTCGTTTTAGTTTTACAACACGCAGCAGCAAAGGAAACAGCGACTAGTGAAAACACAAAACCATGGGTGGAAATCTGTGGGTTTTTCTGACTTGAATGAAAGAAAGCTGCTTCAACATGCATGTAAACAGAGTTGGCAGGAAACATCTTTGCTAATTTACATGAGCTAATTTAATAAAATTTGGGGGATGGAAAGAAACATACAGTCCATTTTCAGCATTTCCTATACCTAATCACTACCTAATCTCATCAGTTTTGATTTCCAAACTATATTCAGGTTTAATGTTTCCACTGCTTTATGATTCTTACATAAATTATTTTCTATAAGTGACGCTATGCTAAACAGTCCCTATGCCAAAGTTACATCTGACCTTCAGTTGTAGAAAGAGTTTTCATTAAGAAAAGAAAACAAAAAATCTGAAATGAATGGATTGAAGGTAAGAACAAAGACTCATCCCCAAACTAACCAGTCCTGCATGTAAGGATGCATGAGAATTGGCTTCTAAAGCTGGATGATGAAGAGAAGGGACAAATTACTTAGGACTGTAGTAGGGCATGAGACGAACTTCAGAAAAAGAAAATTCAGAGTATTTTAAGATGAGTATCAGGCCAAAATTCCTGCAAGTAAGATTTATTACACCATGGAGTCTGTTTCCTTAGACTTCTAATGAAGGCAAGCTATTTTTTAAAGTCCAAATGAGCATTTAATAAATTAGTACCACACTCACGAACCATACACATAACCCGCTTTGTCATACTGATTTGAAAGAAATCAGCCCACACTCAAGCCTTTTAGTCATCACTACTTCACTCCATCTGTCACTTGTCTAATAAAAGAATATAAATATGGATTGCTGTCGGAGGGGGGTGTACCTTTTTCCCTGTAAACAGGATTCCTCTAGGTAAATTATGTGTGACTTTTTAGCAAGATTTTCTGTCCTTTTTTCTTTTTTTAACCTGTACTGTGGTTTATGTCCTTCCAATCATTCCTAGGTCTACACAGCTAAACAGCAATGTAATCATTATGTTGCAACTAGTTCTTTCAGGGGGGTTGTTCAGTCACCATCCACCCTACCGTCTGACCATCTTCCACATTCATTACACCAGAAATAACGGCATCCCTAATGGACACTGAAGAGTCTGTGGTTCCTCTCCTTTTAGCAGCCAGAGAAAGCTTAGCCTGCCATAAAGTAGCATGGAGAAAAGAGGCAAAGAGGGAGAAAAGGGTTGCTTTCTCCTCTTTGTGAGGGTTGGAAGTGAAGTGAGGAGGGTAGTGATGAAAGTCGGTATGATTATGACAAAAAAAGCTTTCAGCTATGACAGTTCTGCAGCATTTCCTGAAGGGGGGCAGCCTCTTGATCCTTTTTAATATCGTTATTAGTGTCCAGTTCAAGAAGTGTGTGTGAAGACATGTTTAACTCCCACTGAAGTCAATGGTTCTTAAGCATATGCTTAAATTTTTTTGCCAATCAGGACTCTAATCCGTTCCTTATGTACATTTAGGATTACAGAGAAGTCTTCTGTTTTTGAAGTTGCTGGAAACATCAGCTTACTGATGGGAGGTGGGGGAAGGGAGCAGGACTCCATGACTTTCCAAAGTCTGCAACTTTCTTGTTTAATTTTTTTTAATTTTGTCCAGAAAAGTATCTGTTTACCAATTTTTTAAAATCTTCTCAAATACTATCTATTAGATTGTAATGTGTGCTGCAGAAATGTGAGTTACTCGCTCAACACACTTCTAAGTTTTTTGTAAGTTATAAAGTTAAAAATACTAAGGTTAGTGTCTCATTTCTCCCTCTTTCCTCTATAATGTTGGTGAAACTCTTACCAAAACCCAGAGATTTATTCCTAGCAAGGGGAAAGAAGCGTTTAGACTAAAGCTGTAAAACTGTCTCCATCCTACACTGCAAATGCACCTCAATTCTGGCCTCTAGTGCTTTTGGCTATTTCAGTCCTGGAACAGAACCCTCTTCACTAAGCCTGAAAGTTGTGCCAAACTGTATGGCGATTTTTTTGATATGGAAAAAAGCCCACTGGAGACTAGCCGGAAAGCAGCCAAACTTGTGATATGATCCTCATGTGAATTTATGTCTCCAGAGTTCCAATTTAATATCTTCTTTAATTTTACCATGCACTCTGTTTGCTGATGTTACATTGAAAAACTCTAGATATTGAAAATAACTGCAAAATTGCCAAGGCCAAGCATTCAAAAGGTATCAGCAAGACTCCTGTACCTTTTATTTTCTCTCCCTGCCTGCAGCTCCTCCTCCCCAAACTGTTTTAAAAACACATTTAAGGATAAAATAGCACAGTATAACCAAGTGTTGGTCCAGTCAAATCAAATAGACTTTCCAGGTCCCTATCTACTATTATTTTAGATTTGATACACACATGCATGAACACACACAGAGCAAATGTATGTTCATGTTTATTTAAAAAAAATCTTTTACCATTTTCAAAATTCTTCTTACAGAAAACTAGAGTGAAAGGACAAATTGCCAATGCTATTTAAAGAGTTTACAGACCCCTTGAAAATAAGACTTGACTTTCTTTGAAGCACATTCCTTCTTGCACAAGTAATTATTACCTAAAACCTTGGAATTAAAAGAGTGCATTTTAAGAAAGTTCAATTAATTTTTTTTCAGCCATTTGGCTTAAGTTTCTAATACTCCCTTTTTACACAAGACTCTGCTCAACACTGAGTACATCACTTGTATTAAATATTAACTATCAGCATTGTCATGTCTGGGTTATGCTTGATTTCTGCTATAGCTGTTTACAGAATCTGTTCTGTGGATCACATCTTTACAAAGTTAAAACCTTAAGAAGAGAAGACAAAGCATATGAAACATCTTTTCTTTTTATTTTTTTTCCTGTTAAATTTCAGCTTTGCACACTTTTCTTACATGCCATAAATGCATAGAAAGACCATGACTGACCTACAGTTACCAAAATTAAGTTCACAGTAAAACAATTGATGGTTTGGGGCTGATAGGATAACATCAGAATATTGCTTCTGGAAGTTTCTTGCAGGCACGTGAGCCCTACCAAAGACAGAGAAGAGTGTGAATGGAAAAAGGAAAAACACACTTAAGATAGCACAGAGAAAACATTGTGGTAGATAAACAGGATCCGAAACATCAACTGAGCAGCAGTTGGGCAACGCCTTGCAGGGAAGTAAGTTTAACTCTGAGGGGGTAAGTTGGAACCAGAGGAAGGATTCTAGGAAGGGAATTTCAGAAGGGTGTGATAGAAAGGTAGGACCATTTTATTAACTTTGATTTTGGGAGGCTTAAAATAGGAGCCAAGAGAGGGCCAAGGTAGGAAAACAGGATTCGATTTCTACTAAGTGTTCTAAGTCATTTGCAAAACAGTCTGAAAACATGCTGGAGAGAGAGACTGATAAAAGCAACTTGCAAACTTTCATAGCAAAATAAGATCTTCTAAACCTTAATTCTCACCTTGTTCAGAACAAGAAACGGCCCATGGCCTTGTACTGGGGAAACCAAGGACAAAGTTGTTTTGCCTCTGAAAAAAGATGCTTTGTGCTTACCCAAGGTCTCTTTTGTGAGCATTTTTTTCCATACTTCTGTGCTTGCCCTGGAAGGATGGTAAATGCTGTCTGCTTTTATAAAGACCCTGACTGTAACTGTGTAAAGGTAGCTCTGAGGCTTTATGGAGAGCAGAGATACATGAGACATTAAATGACATGGCAGGGAAGGTGCAAAGGCTGATTAGCGAGACCTTCTTTTTGTGCTTATTGGGCAACATGCTACACATGTTCCCTGGACTTGCTTCAGTTCCTGAACCTGCAAAAACGGTCTTCCAGAGGTATCTGGAGAACACATACCCTCTGCCGAAGGACTTCTCAACTAGTAAGGCTCCAGGTAGGTTCATATGAACACCTCAAATAAGAGAAGTACTTCTCACATTTCTAGCTCTATGTGAATTTCACCTCCACCTTTTGTACTAAGAGTCTAGTGATACGTTAATAAGGTCCTTTTTATTAATAGGCCAGCAATGTCGTGTAGCCAGACTCTACTATATAGGTAGCACCAAGCTTTCCACTTATTTACATAGTAAAGCCAACCATATGTTTCAAGGTTAATACGGATGCAGCTTTTAGTTTGTGTGTGTGAATTAAGACTATCAATTAATTGTGGAAGCATGCTTGAAAAACACAAAGCAAGCCAGAGGCTCCATAAATAATATTTTAATGGTATCTACCCATATGTTGTAGAACTACAAATATTTCTTAGCTGCACACCACTGAGCTGAAGGAATCAATGACAAGCAACATGCCTGTGCTTAACTTTTTCAACATTATATTGTTAATTCCAAGAGAACTATATGGAGTAACCTAAGCGTTGACAGGATAAAAGCATCAATACACAGACTGGCAAAGCACTGAGTGGCTTTTGCAGGAGGGAAGGAAATGGCTTTCCCAAGAACTTTGCAGGATTGGGTCACTCTCTAAGTTATATTTCACCATACTTCAAAACGGCTGGATGCATTTAGACACTGTACTTGATGCGCACAATCTCTATCCAAAAAAAAGTGTTTGTTTGGCTGTCATGTTTGGCAAGGCTCTCCTGATATGTTTGCAAATACAAAAACATTAAATCTCTGATATTTCTCGTGTCAGGAGACTGCAAACTCAATTGGCACCTTCTTTTCATGTCTAAATTTCAGTTTGGAACCAGTGAAATAAGGATGGCTTTACAGGGTTTGAATAGTATTAGATTTCTGTACATAGCCTCATATTAAAGCAATAAAGATGTTTGCCTTGTAAAGTTGTAGCAATGTTTTGAAGTGTAAAAAGCAAAGGGGTCAGAATGAGTGGAGAAAAAGAATTAAAACACAAAGCTATACCAAAGCTAGAAGAAAGTCTGGCAGCATATTTCTTCATAATGTAAACCAACCCAAAATATTTGCGCTCTTGTCTCCAGATTTTTCTCCTGTGCACATTCACAAAATTTTCAAAAAATGTATACTTTAAGTTGCTCTGTTTGCTGCTTTTGATAATCATATATTGTTTCATAAAAACCAATATTACAATTGGAATAGTCACTGTTGTATTGGCCCAATAATGTGATCTATTAGAAAATCATGTATATTAAAGCGGTAATAATACAAAAAACAGTAATACTGTGGGTTTAAGATGCCTTATGGGCAACTGCTAGGGAAACCTCTTTATCAGACTTTGCTCCACTGATCCATAACCGTTTCATCTTGCATTGCCTAACAGACTAATGTTACCTAACAGTACTGTTCTCTTTAGCAGATCACTGAGGTTCATAAGTTATTGTAGATTAACATCTAATAGAAGTCTGATTAAGGTAAAGGGTGGTACGTTTTGTTTTTCAACAAAGGAAGTGCTCATTCTGCAAGAACAAATGGAAATTGAAAGGATATACAGGCATACACTCCTTCAGAAATGGACTTGTGTAAAAAAAGAAAGAGAGGCAGGGAGGGAGAGGGAGCCGGGAGTGAGACCATTAGTGCGTATCGTTCTAATGTCCTCAGGAACGCAAAGACTTAACATACAGCTGTGGCTGGAGGTCATTGTGGTACTTCCAAAACAAGGATATAGAAAGAAAAAAAAAAAATGAGCTTCATACTACTATGTCACACTGAGTCAATTAAATCAGTAATTCTAAAGTGCAAAGGACTCACAATGCTCTCAACTCTCCCTAAGCCCTGTGCAAGGTGAGTATGACTTGTGGACTTTTACAGAAAATGCCAATTTGAAAGGAGTGAACATGCCTTAGCACCCATTAAACTGCTGTTTTCTTCTGGAAGAAAATACTGTCTGGCATGCTAAGCACAAAGTTTTACAAGGCATCTTTGAGGGTTCCACGTTGCCGTAGCCAACCTGGACTTCCATTCACGCCATTTTTACCAGCTCAGTGTCCCAAAGCCTCACAAAATATGCCGTCATATAGTTGATCAACACAGCTGACTGCGGTTCTTTTTCCTTCACTAAACCAATTCACATTTTCATGACTTTAGGAGACATCTAATCACTGTTCCTTCCATTCTTTTTACCGTAATTAGCACATTTTAACAAGTAGATTTTGCTTGTCCACACATCCTATGAGGATGGGGCCTACAGCGTTCTGGTATTCTGCACCAGCTGGAAGAAAATGAAAGGCTTGAAAAGCTACTGAGACCTGTGTGCCTGAGGAGCCTCACTCACCCTGTAAAAACACTCCCTTCCAAAGAAGCCCCTGTGCACACTCGGGGTACATTGCCTACTTGTAGAATATGCCATTTTTTGCTTGGCAGGTAGAAAATCCTACAGTTCATTCAACTCTCTTCATAGCTATACTGTCAGGCCACATATGTCCAACAGATTTTTTAGTACCTATTTTTAGAAGGACCAAAGTGGGAAACAGTTTTTTCCGCTTGATAAATTTAAGTGACTAATGCCTCCAATTCACCAAAACGTATAAACATACACTTAACTTCAGGTGTGTTCGTATCAAAGCAATACGACTACTTCTGCTGTAAAGTTCTGGCTCCACTCAATAGTTAGGTTTTGACTTCAGCACACCCAAGATGTCATTCATCTCCCAAGATACAAAATTAAATGCATACTGGCATTATCGTAGAATCACAGTCTAAGAATTAAAACCCACAAATGGTGGCAGAGGCTCTAAAAGTGCATCTAACGCACTTTATGTAAGGCAACATTTGTCCAGGCTCACTTGCTAAAAATAAAAAATAGCTATTCGAGATCTGAAAGAATGCAGGAGGAAGAGGGATTTTTTAAAGCCTGCAGTAATCTGTTTCAGTTTTAGTTTTTCATATCCTAGTTGCCATAAAATAATGTTCAGTCAACCAATTCTTCACTAGTCCGAGAAATGGCTCAGAAAGGAAGAAGGAAAGAAGAGAGAGAAAAAGAAAGAAAGAAAGAGAGAGAGGGGGAGAGAGAGAGAGAAA